>VNJZ01010640.1:0-86213 GCA_008042795.1 Drosophila asahinai
ACTGGCTTTCGCGTTGCTAGAGACGATTCGTTTCCCAAAACCATCTGCTTGCCCTGCTTGCAGGATGCGAGGAATGCATATGAGATAAAACAACTGTACGAGAATAGCCACCGGCTGTTCTGCCAGATTGCAAAGGGTCTCGAGGATGGGCAGGACCTACTGGAGGAAGAAATCTGCGAGATATCTGACTACGAGGGCACGGGAACTAGATGGACCTATTATAAAGTGGAACAGGAAAATACCGGAATGGATTCGGTAGAAAAAAACGCAATAGGAAGATATGAGTTCCATGGTCAAGTGAAGAACGAGCCAATTGAAGAAGACCTATTCGGAGAAGACCACTGTGATATTTTCGACTGTGACGTCGATCAGTTCGACATCGAAGTGAAAACTGAGGAGTTCAACGATTATGCTCAAAAAGATAATCAGCGATATGAGGATACTATTGATCACGAGGATAAGACGGAAAATCTCCTTGAAGATATTCAACATCCACACAAGTGTCCACATTGCAAGAAGTCTTTTATGAGAATTCAAGGCCTTAAGCAACACATCCGAACCCACACAGGAGAACGGCCTTACGAGTGCTCCCAGTGCAAGAAGTCCTTTTCACAAAGAGCCAAGCTTCAGCAACACATCCGAACCCATACAGGAGAACGACCTTACAAGTGCTCCCATTGCCAGAAGAGCTTTACACAACAAGGACATCTTCAGCGACACATCCTTACCCACACAGAAGAACGACCTTACGAGTGCTTTCATTGCCAGAAGTCTTTTTCAAGCAAAATCTATCTTCTGGAACACAACCGAACCCATACAGGAGAACGACCTTACGAGTGCTCCCATTGCCAGAAGAATTTTACACAACAAGGACATCTTCAGCGACACATCCGTACCCACACAGGAGAACGACCTTACGAGTGCTCCCATTGCCACAAGAACTTTACACAAAAGGAACATCTTCAGATACATCTCCTAACCCACACAGGAGAAGAGCCACCCCTCAAATGTACCCATTGCAAAAAGTCTTTTTCGACTGACGCAATTCTGCAGAGTCACATCAGAACCCACACAGGAGAACGGCCTTACGAGTGCTCCCATTGCCAGAAGTCTTTTCTACTAAAACACCATCTTACGAATCACATCCGAACCCACACAGGAGAACGGCCTTACGAGTGCTCCCATTGCCAGAAGTCTTTTTCAAGCAAAAGCTATCTTCGGGAACACATCCGAACCCACACAGGAGAACGGCCTTACAAGTGTTCCCATTGCCAGAGGTCTTTTTCTCAAAGATATAACCTTAAGCGACACTTCAAACTACACACAGAAGATCGATCTTAGAGTTGTCATTCATTTGTTCAGTTCTTCTCAAAATAACACGGTTACTTATATTGATTATGTTGACCCTGCATTTCAAAATATTGAATTGCAGTTTTAAAAATTCAAATCTTATCGAATTAAATTTAATTCAATTCAAAAAAACAGCTGCCATGATGGTAGTTGGGCAAAATGACACAACAAAACCACGAAAAAGCGACTTTTTTCTCTTTTTTGTCACCACTAGATTCCTATACCTTATACACAGGGAAAAAGTTACTTTTTGGCCAAAAAACGGAATTGGAAAAAGCAGCTGTAGTGGAAACGGGGCCTTAGACGTATAGGGAACACCCAAATCGTATGTTCATTTTTTTCACTGCCTTTTTTTCGCTTTTTTGTTAATAACTTTGAGAGTTTATGTTGAATAAAAGAGACATTTTGATTTGCTTATTTTTTAGCAAGACTGCATCAATACATTTCTCCTCTAAAATTCATAGAATCTTACAAAAAACAAATTGTATCGTATGTAGTCTTTAGTCCGCCACTGTATGTCGGATCGGAGCCATAGTGGTATATTTTAACGTGCTATAAGCGGGCACACTATTCTGCGGTCAACAAAAAACCATAATAAACAATTGTGTGTTCAATAAAAATATATAAAAGACTCAAACGTTTTATAAATCCCACCGCAGGATAAAGCCCTATAACATGGATTTGTAAGCGAGAGTACTCGATAGCCTTTCGAAATAATGTGGTTTGGATATTGCAATTTCAGGAAAATCTGTCGAGTTTGTCGGGAAACGTCGGAGCCCATGGCCAATATTTTTGTTGGCATCCCAGATAAAAGAGTTTCGATTTCGGATATGATATTCCAGTGTACTGGCTTTCGCGTTTCTAGAGACGATTCGTTTCCCAAAACCATCTGCTCGCCCTGTTTGCAGGATGCGACGAATGCATATGAGGTAAAACAACTGTACGAGGATAGCCACCGGCTGTTCTGCCAGATTGCAAAGGATCTCGAGGATGGGCAGGACCTACTGGAGGAAGAAATCTGCGAGATATCTGACTACGAGGGCACGGGAACTAGAAGGACCTATTATAAAGTGGAACAGGAAAATACCGGAATGGATTCGGTAGAAAAAAACGCAATAGGAAGGTATGAGTTCCATGGTCAAGTGAAGAACGAGCCAATTGAAGAAGACCTATTCGAAGAAGACCACTGTGATATTTTCGACTGTGACGATCAGTTCGACATCGAAGTGAAAACTGAGGAATTCAACGATTATGCTCAAAAAGATAATCAGCGATATGAGGATACTATTGATCACGAGGATAAGACGGAAAATCCCCTTGGAGATATTCAACATTCACACAAGTGTCCACATTGCAAAAAGACTTTTTTGAGACTTCAAGGCCTTAAGCAACACATCCAAATCCACACAGGAGACCGACCTTACAAGTGTTCCCAGTGCCAAAAGTCTTTTCCACTAAAACACCATCTTCAGGGACACATCAGAACCCACACAGGAGAACGACCATACAAGTGTTCCCATTGTCAGATGTCTTTCTCACAAAACGGAGCTCTTAATCGACACATCCAAATCCACACAGGAGAACGACTTCACAAGTGTTCCCATTGCCAGAAGGCCTTTCAACTAAAAGACATTCTTCAGAAACACATCCGAACCCATACAGGAGAGCGACCTTACAAGTGTTCCGAGTGCCATAAGTCTTTTCCACTACAACACCATCTTAGGAATCACATCCGAACCCACACAGGAGAACGACCTTACAAATGTACCCATTGCAAGAAGTCTTTTTCGCAATTGTCAAACCTTAAGCGTCACCTCCCACTACATCCAGAAGAACGATCTTAATTTCATTTTAAAATAAGGTAACTCATCTTTCAAAATATTGGAATCGCAATCTTATAAATACATACCTTGGAGTGTTAAACCAATTATGTTCATTTAAAATAAGGTACGTAATTGAATGATTCAAGAACTGTCAAGAAAAACTTGGGTGTTCCCTCCCCTAACGGCTAACTCAATCAAAATTGAAAATCAAAACACAGATATCGAATGGAAAATGTTGCTTAGATTACAAAGTTCCCTTAAATTTCCTGAAGCTGATACAATAATGGCATATGACAAGAAAAAAAATTAACAGTAGAGATGATGAGATGATATTTTAAATCTTGTACAATCAATTAATAAAGCACAAATAAATAAAAATATATTCTAGAAAACTACGGAGTACTAAGCTTATATCTAAATATTTTAATATATAATTTTTGTAATATTAGGAAATAAAAAAAGGTAGCAAATAAAATATTAGATAATATATGTATGTATCTAAAAATATTTCTTATGTTTTTGTATTAAAGAAAATGTCAGGAAAACCGTTATTACATTTTAAGAACAGGAATATGTACATAGTTAAAAAATTTAAATAAAAAATCTCACAATACGTACCTACATTTAAAAAAAAGCGACATTTAATTAAATCCATTCATTTGAAGAATATTAGAAAATAAAATATACCGAAATAAAATACCAACTACCGCCACTGGTTCCTTAGTTCACGGAGACTGGTTCATATCCCTGAGAACTCGTCGCCGCAGCCCTGGTGCATGCTGCCCGTTTAGAAATATAGAAATAAATTTGTTAATGGCTCAATTCCGGCTCGAACAGTGCTCCGATTAGCCAACTCAGCTAGCCGGGCAAAGGAACTTGGCCAGGGAAAGTCGGAAAGACGAAAACCGACAAATCAAAACCTAGGAAAGCCCAGGAAATGCCAAGAAAACTACACAGAACAACAAGAGCAACAACAACAACTGCTGACATGTGCAACGTAGCATGGAAAAAGGGAAGTTTCGCGGACTACTTGCTGGCAAGTTGGATGTCCCTCTTCCTGGCGGCCCTCGTTCTCATTATCTGCAGCACCAGCACCTGTGCCGCTGATCCCCTCAAGGTCATATACGCGGTAAATGCCGGCGGAGAGGAGCACACGGACAGGAATGGCATTCAGTACGACGCAGATCCTTTGAAGGGTATTGGCATCGCTTCGGACTACGGCAAGCACCTGCTGATGATCGGCCGTGTGCAGGAGCAGGACGAGGTGCTGTACAGGACGGAGCGATACCACACCACCACCTTCGGCTACGATCTGCCGAGCGACGGCGACGGGGATTACGCTTTGATCATGAAGTTCTGCGAGGTGTACTTCGATGCGCCGCAGAAGAAGGTCTTCGATGTACTCCTCAACCGGAAGCACACAGTGGTTCGGCAGCTAGACATCTACGACCAGGTGGGACGAGGCTCCGCCCACGACGAGATCGTGTACTTCAAGATCAACAACGGGCGGCTGAACTACGAGGGCGAGGTGTCCGACGTACGCAATGGCCGCCTGCGCTTGGACTTCATCAAGGGTGCTCTGGATAATCCCAAAATCAATGCCTTTGCCCTGCTGAAGGGCGATGTCTCGCAGCTGCCGCGTCTGCACGGCACCGAGGCGAGTGAGAGGATGAAGCCGGAGGCTGGCAGCATCAGCAGCAAACAGATCGCGGACCAGAAGCAGTTAGGACAGCAGCCGGAACGATCTGTGCGCACGCCGAGGGACGATGTGGATGAGGACGACGAGGATCTGGACGATGAGGATTTCGGCGAGGAGCTGCCCGATCAGTTGCGATCGAGCGGCGAACACAGCGATCCGGCGCAATCGCAATCGTCGCAGCAGCAATCGGCGGACTCGAAGCGATCGTATAGTGGACCCCGTCAGCCAAATCCCTACTCCATGGACGACTCTTCCATACTGTTGCCCGTGTTCATTGCCATTGGAGCCTTTATTCCGCTGCTTTTCTGCCTCTGCAAGCTGTGATCCCATCCAATACCCGATCTCGGCCTGCGTTCATTTCCTGCTGCTTTTTGTGATTTTTGATAAAAGACTTAATTGTAATTACTTATCGTTTAGTTCGTACGTTAGCCACTTGCCCCAGAGACCGTGTCGGATTCCCCCGATTCCGAACCCGATCCCATAGGCGCACAGCTCTCTCTATCGCTCGCTCTAAAACACTCCACACTTTCCGTACTTTGTAAGCTTCTTGAGTTCCTTTTGGTTGACCACTGCCGTCACAGGCTCGGGTACTTAATCCTGTTGAGTCACTTGATTTATATACATACATTTATTCCTAGGTCTAGTTGCTCGCTTGGTGGGATGTGCGCACAAATTTTAGGCGGGTTTTTGGCGACAGTTTCGCTTGGAAACTGTTCAATTTGAATATGGAATGAAATAAAATCAACCTTGTTTGTTATTGAACAATTTGTTTGTTGTTATTCCTCGGGTGGTCTGAATATACCGCATTTAACGGACTCTAAAAATATAATTGAAGAAATAATATTTCCTTTAATTTTTACGAAAATAATTTCGATATGTTTAGTCTTTTTAGGCGAATATTTTATTAAAAAAAATAAGAAATTAAATTTGAAACGTTACAACTTCAGCGACTGGTTCATCCTGCGAACCGATAAGCGATAGCAGACATATCGGCGAGTAATCGACTCGCCAACCATCCCTGGCGGACGTCCTGTGGGTTTTCGCTTGAAGCTGGGGGAAAACGGTGAGGAAAATCGGCCTGTCGCGACGGTGGAAAATTCAGTCATCAGCGCGTGTCCATCGAATCGGCAGTGAAAATGTGCCAGCGGCGGCGGTTCGACTTTTTCTACGCCAGCAAGTACACCAGTTTCAGTTTCCACAGGAACCACATCAAGTTGTTTGCCGTGTACATGAAAACGGCAAATCTGATGCAAAACTTCAACGTCCTCAAGCGTTCGCTGTAAGCAGCGACGTCGCTGTTGCGGCGCTGCCGCCTCCTCCTGATCCTCCCCGCAAAAAATTAATATAGAAAAAATTAAATTAAAGTCACCGACCGGGCTGTGTGTGTGCGTGCGCGTGTGTGTTTTGTTAGTGTTTTTAATGCTAATTTAGTGCTATAAATAAAACGAAAGAAAGGATGAAAAATGTCTGAGGGAAAAAACCGTAAAGCCCGTGCAAAATCCTTGTTAAAATAGCCGCTATAAGAGCTAGAAGTAAATGTAAATCCAAATTCAATTTAGGCGTGTCTGCAAGAAATAACGGTAAGTTGGAGCCCTGACAACTTTCTTACATAATAATTAAGTGGCGGCGGCTTTTGATTGATAACGGTATTGCATAATATGGGAGCCACAAGTTCGGTATTAATGTTTACCCACTTTCCGTCTGTCCTTCCATCGAAATTTGACTTTGCCAAAAGCCATAAATCCAGTGGGGACGAGAAAAAAAACAACTCTGTCATCAGGTGCAGTTGGGGGATAAAAATGCGATGGCTCTCGCAGGCTCTCTCTCTCTCTAACTCGCCATCTCTCCCCCATTTACCGTTACTCGCTCTCCCACGCCAAGCAAACAGATGTTTTGTCCGTTGGCTCTCTCCGGTGCGCATGTAACGGTGCCTACGCTAAACAAAAACAAATTGTCGTTTGCCGACGCCGTTTTTACGTCATAACACCGCTGCTGCTGCAGCTCGTTACAATAACAAAAACAATAATAACTTCGTTGCAACGCTGAAAAGCAGGCAACGTTTTTGTGTGACTGCGCTTGTGTGCGTTGTGTGTGAGTGGGTGGGTGTTTTTTATGTAATGCCAAAAGATCCGCAGGCCTTGCGTTTGTTATTGTTATTTGTGCCTTTGATTCTACTAATGATTGTGTCCCTTCATGTGGACAATGGCATCTATAGCCAAAATACATATTTTCAGCTTAGTGTGCTCTTGAAAGCTGGGCGACCTTCGCCGTTATGAACTTGAGCATTTATAAGCTTTAAATTAAATGATTAGGTAACAAATTTGTGATATTTGTAATATTCTTATAAATAACTAAGTGCCTATTAATTAAATATTATAATTTATAACGTAATTTGTAGAATAATTTTAAAATTTTAATTTGCATTTAAGTCTTTAGGATTATTTACTTTTGTTTTCTCAAATTGTATAAATTAGTGACAAACGAGAAAGAAAGCTAAATTGGGTAAACCGAAGTTGGTATACCCTTGGAGTCTCCAATTGGATCATTGAAAATCGAACCATTTTAGTAATGTTAAAAAAGCATTGAATATTGTAAATTTTACATTTTACATGTAGCATTTTACATTTTCATATAAATCGCTTCTATGGCAGCTATATGATATAGTGGTCCGATCTTAAAAAAATGAAAACCGTAATTGTAGAACCATAAAAATCTGATATATCTCAAAATTTATAGAAATACGTTGAAAAACAGAGAAGTTTAAATGGTTTTTACATTAATTTCGCCATCATTCCTATGGCAGCTATAGGATATAGTAGTCCGATTTCGGTCGTTCTGACATATATACTGTGTGCTAAAGAAATAAGACTATGCTGAAAATTTCAGCTCAATAGCTCAAAAACTGAGAGACTAGTTCGCGTAGAAACCGACAGACGGACAGACGGACAGACAGACAGACGGACATGGCTAGATCGACTCGGCTGCTGATGCTGATCAAGAATATACATATATACTTTATGGGGTCGGAGATGCCTCCTTCACTACGTTGCAAACATCTGGTCATAATTAATATATCCTCTGCAAGGGTATAATAAAATCCAAATAAAGTAAAACTTAATAATTGAATTCATTAATTGTCTAAGGTTTTTATTTTAAACCTGTTTTAGAGGTAATTTTCTGTACAAAATCAAGTTATCCATGAAAATCTTAAATGTTTGTTACTTACTTAATTTAAACTTTTAACTACAGCTTTAATTTACTAAAAATCTAGCCCAGTTCTTAGAAATATAATCTGTTAAATTATTCAAGTATTTTAAATAATGAAATTTAATGGTTAAAACAAGTTAACATGCAAGCGATGAACTTTACTCACGGTAAAAAATCTATTTATCAATAACATCTGTCAAAAATAAAATATTTATTAGCCACTGAAACATATAAAATAAATATATGAATACATTTATGTAAAAACACAGCACTTAAGTGCCATGTCCCGCAGCAAATAGGTTTTAGTGTAGTAAGTAGTTGTTGCCACTATTAGTTTTTTGGCTCCGGTTGCGCGTGGCACTGCGGCAAAGCCATAACTATTGTCTGGTCGTCACGCCCCGAAAAAATAGTGGAAAAACTAGAGTTGGTTTTGTCCCTGATTTACTGTGCTGTGCTGCGTGGCGACTTCGTCCTTTGTCCTTCGCCCATGGTCATGGCAAATGTGTACGATGGTATGAAATTGTTGTATCCCATTTCCCAGGGTCCTCCATCCTGTCTGATGATGGAGATGGAGGAGCTGTCTGATTTGTTCTGCTTCTATTCGTTCTGTGTTTGCTATTTTCGGTTCCGCAGCGGCATGTCCTGTGGCGTGTCCTTGGGCGAAGCCCGGGGCTTACATAATAGTCGGCGACGGCGACGACGGTGGGTGGCGAGGCGCTCTGGGCGTTATTATTATTATTGCGATGTTTTTCAGCTGAAAGTTTAAGCCGCACACACACACACGCACTTAACATTCCAGTCTAATGAACCTGAAGAGGAAGGACTGCTCTTCGGAGCTCTTCAGCTGGGAACTTTTCCGAAAAGTTTGGCGGTTTTCAGTTTGCGGGCCTTTGTTTTGTTTGCGAATGGCTTTTGCGGATTGCCTTTATGCGTTATCAAAGCCTAAGCCATTACCATTGTTTTCATTTAAAGTTTAAAATGGGGTTTTTGCTAGAAGACTTTTTCCAGATATATAATTCTCTACCACTTGTTTTTCTACCTCTAAATTACCTATTAAAAAATTGCTTTGATTATGCAAATTGAAATGTACCTTTTTAACAAGATTTGTATTTAATTTGGATATTACACGTTCGACCGGAATTTTGTACGAGATAATCAGTTATTATTCGAAGGAATATAAAGTGATTTTAACAATTTAGCAGCAAAGGAATTGAATTTCCGCCATAAAAGCAAATGATCCTATTATTAACACAGCTTCCTACCCAATTATAGGCCACAAAAGCTAATCTAATTGGAATTATTTCGCCATTGTCAGCTCTGAAAATCATTAGCAAAGTTGTCGTATACGCTGAGAGAAAAAAAACACAGATATAGGACTTTAGGAATTTAAATAGACAAAGATTTAATTATGTTGGGATATTCTTAAATTTTACTTAATAATAATTATTATACCCTTGCAGAGGGTATTATAATTTTGACCAGATGTTTGCAACGCAGTGAAGGAGGCATCTCCGACCCCATAAAGTATATATATTCTTTATCAGCATCACCAGCCGAGTCGATCCAGCCATGTCCGTCTGTCTGTCTGTCCGTCTGTCGGTTTCTACGCGAACTAGTCTCTCAGTTTTTGAGCTATCGAGCTGAAATTTTCAACAGCCTTATTTCTTTAGCACGCAGTATATATATTAGAACGACCGAAATCCGACTACTATATCATATAGCTGCCATAGGAATGATGGCGAAATTAATGTAAAAAAAATTTTAACTTCTCTGTTTAGCAGTTTTTTATGGTTCTAGAATTACGGATTTAATTTCATTAAGATCGGACCACTATATCATATAGCTGACATAGAAGCGATCGGTCGATTTATATGAAATTGTAAAATTCTACATGTAAAATGTAAAATTGACAAAATTCGATGTTTTTTCAACATTACTAAAATGGTTCGATTTTCAATGATTCAATTGCAGACTGCAAGGGTATACATCCTTTGGTTTACCGAAGTTAGCTTTCTTTCTCGTTATATTTTAAGTTTCCTCCAAGTCCTATCCTAGTTATTCCACGTTCAAGTAACAGCCCTCTTTGGTAGGGCTTCCAACTATTTTTAGAAATCTTTTTCCTGCCTGTGGTTTTAGTGTTAAAAAAATATCCACTCCTAACCATTCATAAAATCGTCGTTAGGGGCATCCAATCAGGGCGGACGACGACGACGCAGTATCGCAAAATGAACCCCCAGCGAATTGTCCTCAGGATTCAATTACGTGCACTTAGCTGCAGTCGTTCAAGTACAAGGATAATGTGTACACTGAACACTATACACACGCTGTGTCTCGTGCTAGACAAAGGATAAGAGCGAGAGCTGCACCCACGCCATCGGCTGCCAACTTTGGATCGATATTATGGAAATGCCAAACGATATTGAAATGTTTGCACTGAAAGTCCTGCTGCTGCTGGTGCTGGCTGCACACATTCACTTGCTCCGTGCCCTTTGCAATTATCAAGGAATTACAAACGTGTCGTTATCCTTGCACACAGGAAGCCCAGCCGAGTGAGCCTTGTTATGCCAACGAGCGAAAAAAAAATCAATTTCCATTGCGGAAAACTCGCCTTTCCTGACCGCAGTCGCCTGCGGTTGCCTTCATTGTCCAGCTCCCTCAATTATTCATTTCAATTAACTATACAAGACTGGACACAAAATGCAAGGAAATTGCCAGCGATAACGTTCGAATTTAAGCATGTCCTTAATTGAGGGCCTTATATGGTGGGTGATGGGCGCCTAGAGGTATGCAATGGTTATTGTAAAAGGTTCAAAGGAACTTGCAAATTATCCGTTTTTTATTTTTTGGTAAGGAATATTAATATTATAGTATAAGAATAATTTCTTAATTATGTATTCAAACTGATTCTATTTCCTCTGTAGTTACAATAAATAAATTAAAATCTTAAATTAATTCTTAAGTTTTAACGGATGCTGATTAGGGAGTAAGGCTTTCTACTAAAACAGCTGTATTTTCAAGCCAACTGGTTAGTCTTTCATATTATCTTTTCGAGCTTTAAGGCATAACGTTGAATTTGTATTTATTTTTCCTAGGTTAAATAAATAATTGTCAGTGGAAAGTTTTTTTTATTGCCATTCTTGGGAATCGAACTTAATATAATACATTTTATATTTTAATGAACCCAAATACAAACTATTTCATAATGCAAAATAATTGCCAAATATTCTCGCCGGTATTATTTTCTCGCCATTTCGTTTTATATGCATATTTTCTTTTCCTCTGCCTCCTCTCTTCCTTACTCTCTGTCTCTTTGCCTGCCATTCGTTTTAACAGCTGTTAGGTTTGTGTGGGGTGCCGCGTTGTCTGCCGGTTAACAGACCCACGCACAGTGGTCGACTCTGCCGTTTTGATGGGTTTTGCTCCGGGTTCAGAAAATATATATGTTAATAGTTTAATTCCAATTATTATTTATGTGGAACATTGTTGGTATCTATTTTGTGAAACAAATATGTGAGACATACATACTTAGATACTTACTTTCGTGGAACATAACCGGTTTTATTCCGCTTTAAATTTTTAGTGTTTAATAAAAAGGTCCTTTGTCTATCGGTCAGTTTCAAAATTATCTGCAAATCTTTAATATAAAGCTTATACTAAAAAGCACCCTTTTCCTAAGTCTAGAATTATTGCACATTTAGTTCGCTTGCAGTGAATTATTGCTTGCCAGACTGCCAGAGTCGACCACTGTGCCACGCTCTGTTAGGCTCTCTGCTAGGCTCTCTGCTGGCTGGAACCTCTGCTATCGGCGCCGATTTCGATTTCTCTGTTCGGTTGGGTTCAAAATATATTGTCCGCCGATTCTCGCATTCGCATTCTGTTCTCGGGCTGCAGAGCGCGCAGTAGTTTACTTTTGCCCCGGTCGCGGAAAATCGGTTTTCCATATTTTCCGGGACTATTTGGAAATTATTCAGATATTTTCCAAGGCAGCCGTTACAAAATAATATAAACGTTAATGGAAGCGAAAGCAAGCCGTGTTTTTCCAGTACGTGTGTTTTTATATTGTGTGTGAACCAAATACAGAGCGCCTTTTTTATTCGCCAATAAATATTAATGTGAATTGTGCCGTTTTGTCGGGAATAAATTAGAAATCTATTTATTGGCACACGTCTGCAGTGCGGATCAAAACAAAATCGGGAATCAGATACGGATACAGAGAGAGAGTGGAAAGAAAAAGAGAGCGGCAAAGAGAGTGCGAATAATTGTGGAAAAGATAGAACAGCTGCCGGCTGATTTGTTGCGGAAGAGGAACAGGCAGAAAGAACAAGAAAAATGTGCGTAAAAGAAAATAAACTGAAAAAAATTGTCATAAGAGGAATGTCATTAAAAATGTTTCCAAATTTGTCGTTAAATATAATCTCTCGCATTCTGAAGAGAAAACTGGGGCGAATTAACTTTATATGTACTTATTATAAATTCTTTTTTGTAAACGATGTTTCTTTCCGTGTAAACATTTCTGGTTTAAAAAGTTTTAACAAAAAAGATGTGAGCGGCTTTTACATATGTATTCCTTGGTTATTTTTAGCCATCTTCTATATTTTCACGTTTCCAACGGCAGGCGCTTTTCCTCTATTATTTTTTTTGAACGTCTAGCAAAAGTGCACTTGAGTTTATTTTGGTATTTTGCCGGCTCTGTTTTCCCACCCATTTTCCCTTCTCCATTCGCTCTGCTCTACTTATTTGTTCCCATTCGTTTCGCATTCCAAAATACGTACAAGCATATGTATGAACATATGTACGTATATACATACATATAAGTGTAAACATATGTAGTGCTGTTTTTGGTCTACATATTTTGTTGTTGCCAAGCTGATAACAACGGCACAGCATAGCAACATATTTCCATGCTATTCGCTCTTTGGTGTATTTCTTGGATGTGTTCTGCAGAGTCATCTCATTTAGAGAATCCATCTTGAAATTCCAGTATTCCAATGCATCTAGGAATTTCAGAATCTGTTTCCAAAAAAATGGGATTTTATATATTTTCTGAAATATCAAGATTTTAGAACAAAAATTCCAAAAGTAAAATAATCAGATGGTTAACATAAAAATATAAATGTAATAAAATTCCTTAACATCAAAATTAATATACATTTTTCTCAACATTCCAAAGTTCCTTTAAAAATACTTCTAAAAATGTTGTAATAAATAAAATATGACTCAGGCGGCCTTCGCTTGACCGGTACGCGAAACGTGTTTCTTCCGTATAGAGTCTAGAGTCTAGACTCTCTTTATATTGAAGCAAACATGCATAAACAAATATTTATAGTCATACATAGCACCTATATAAATAAACCTGCACATGTACAAAATATCTATGTATCTACATGGGGTTCAGAGCGACGCAGAAATGTCTAAAAAATGTGCTATTGGGAATTAAATCGTCAATCAAGTTGATTTCATTATCAATTATCAGCCAATAAATAAAGATATGGCCGAGCCGGCATAGATACCGCTGCGATTTGTCTATGAGCATATAGGTAAACATTATTCGTTTGTTATCTAACGTGTTTCATTAATTAGTACCCATTTACCACTGTATAGAAGCTGGTCAGTAGCGGCGCCGTATTGTTGTAAAAATGATATCAATTATTCGGCACACTGAGCAACAAGTGTAAATTATTACGCGGTGAAATGCGTCATGATGTTCTTCCTGGCAAAATGTGACTGTTAGTCGGACGATCAATTCCAATTACACGGGTTTCTTTGGGTTTTCTAAGTTTCATCAATCATAAAAACTACCAGAAACGTCACACCTGCTGGGCAGTGTATATCACTTTGACAATATAAACCACAAAAACTAATGCTCATTTATACACATATTTTTTTCCATCTGATAACATTTGACATGTGCTTGTGTTAGGGAAAATATTTGATTTATGATGAGTCGTCATCATTAGAGACCTTGAACACAAATCGATGTAATAATGCCTTTTGTGCTACGCAATTCTTTCGAAAATTATTCATATTTACCATCAGTGGAACAATATCTCAAGTAGCCGCCACCAAAAGCTCTGCCAAAAAATCCATTTAGAGACTTTAACGAAAAATATCGAAAATCGATTTTTAAGCTTATAATTACGTCCAGTTTGGCGCTGACCAAAGGCTGAAAATATTTTATCAAAAGTCAGTATGAGGTGATCTAATTGTAGGAAATACTTTTTATTATAGATAAAAGTAAAGGTCACTTAAGTAGTGTTTAAGCAGGGTGACTAAAATTTATGGCGGTCAGCTTAAATTTCAAAGTGAACTTGGGCACGTTTAAAGTATCTAATTTTAGACAGTTTTCTTGGTATTTTTTAGATAAGATTATAAGTCCAGCTGAAAGTATTTTATGGCCAAGCTTTTCTTTATCAACATTAAATTAATTTCTTATTAGGCTTTGTATTTTTAGATGGAAGCTCATTAAGTCTGGATTTATACTATAAAGAAAATTGGGAATTCCTTTAATACTGGTTATTAAAAATTATACTTTAAATAAAAACACTTAGTCAAAGTATTAATAAATCCAAGACATCACTTTGGCCCTGTTATTTGTTCTTTTCAAGGTTTCAAGTGAATTATGTCCTTACCTAATTTATTAAATCATCAAAGTTTGCCCTCCGTTTATGAAGGAACTTACACATTATGATGAAACTTGAGTTAGCACATTAAATCAAAGTCTGCAATCAGTATTTCCTGTTCTCACTGAAAGCTGGGACCCCAGTAGAAGGTGGTCACCCTTATCGACCATCTTGATGGCGGCTTTGGCTTCCAATATATATGATTGTGTGTATGTTATATATCAACAAATATAACGAAACCCTCAACTGGCAATTCCAATGCCATCTGTGAGTGAAGTTTTTTTTTTGCGATCCCAACATCAATCCCACTTGTCAGTCAGTCGGTGAACAAAACCACGTCCGAGTTTCAGTCAGAAATTTGTCGCCACCGCAAAATGATTTTTGTCTCGATTTCTGGCTGTTCACTTTGTAGCTTTTCCTTTTATTTTACTTTTTTATATCACATATTTGCATGTATGTAAATTTACTTTTGCAACTCTTTTATGTAGATGAGCCTTTATTATTTTGGGGCTAAAAAGGGTCTGCACATGACGGAATACCTCCAGCAGTGTTTTCAAAATAAGAAGATGAGTTTGGGACGATGGGAAGGCTGAGAATTCCTTGTGTAATGTTGCTTGAACTGAGCAAAATTGACTTTTGTAATTGAACATGTCAAGTTAAATTAGGTTTAGGATGAGGCATGTGGCTGAAACTTCAATGGGGGGATTCGTTGTAAAACTTAAGACTTAAGATGAAATCAATTTGGCAAGTAAACTACCATTAAAATATAAGGAAAATGTTAATAACATATTCTTAGTAATTGAACTAATCAATTTAGAGAACAACTCATGCAATTTACCTTACTCCCCCTTCAGATAAAATCTTTGAAATGACTTTAGTCATGAAAATATAATTCTATAATTGTAAATTCCAATTATATAAGCCTGCATTCCCCTTGCGAATGTATTTACAGTGTCACAGGTGCAGAAACAAAGTCGTGCCAGTAAATAAATAATGTTCGTATTTATACATATAAGCACTTGAGCACTTGACTGCATAATGCCAATAAATATTAAAAACCTTTTGTTTGAACGGACCCGGAACCCATGCAAATGTTGTGTTCCCTATCTATTTGAGCCATTAAACTAGATAACAATGATAGTGTGCCATCAACAGTTTGTTGGCCACCTGATGGCATCCACTTCTGTGAATGAAAAACTAATTGAGAACTATTTTTTCCTCAACATGTACACGGTAGTAGAAACAGTCTGCGGATGCAGGAAACCGATTTTTTTTTTTATTCGGTCGTAAACAGTCATTATTCAAGTTAGCATCGGCGGAATTTCCATATACTTGTGCATCTGCTGGGGATAATAGGCATTTTACGATACTTTCAGCCTTATATTGTTCTGGCTGCCATATGCACTGGTTCAGTTTCTGGCCAAGTTAAATAACGTCAGAGCTCCGGATAATCGCCTTGAACCAGTTCGAGTCGCTTCCCACCGGTTCGTATTCTGCAGTTGCAGTCACTGATGCATTTTTCACAAATCAATTGAGTCTGATTTGTTTATAAATAATTTCGCCCTGTAACCGCGATGGCATTTGCCATATTCCATTGTGGCGCATGTTATCGATTTGGTTGATGGGTCGCTGCAGAGAGTGTAACCTCAAAACGGACGGGGCAAAGTTCAGGAACCCGGAGAGACAAACAAACAGAGTTGACATTAATGGGCGGAAGAGTGACAGCAGGAACAACAACATTTCTTCAGGGTTCCTTTAACTAAAAAGTTGCAAAGTAAAATCGATTTGTGGGAGCTGTCAAAACCACTACAAGGCTGGTACAGTCACCGCAACTGCAACTAGTCTCGGTGCCTCTAAATTTCCATACAAAGTGTTACCATATTTCACAGTGAATAAAGTTCTCTTTGGTAGAGTAACCACAAATGCAACTTGTTCCAGTGCAGCTCCAGTGTTACCATGAATTAATTTTATCTTTGGTACAGTTACCACAAATGTTCTTTATAGTACAGTAGTCGCAAAGGCCAGGTTTTTGGGTAAACCAAAATAAACAACTTTTGGATAGTATTATAATAAAATCTGAAGGGTTTCATAAAATTAAAGTTTTTCCATTTCAAGTATTTTTTGCGTCAGTTAATTAAATATTTTCTGTTCCAGGTACAGTGCCTTGTATTATAAAAATAAATTGAAATTATTCTGACGTTTTTCAATATTTTTCCCGCTACATTTGCAAAGTTTGTATGGCGTGGACAGACCATACATTTTCTTGGTGTCTGGCCAAAAAATACATCATGCATTCACATATTAAATGTGTTAGTATTCCCAATTGGTTATTTTTCGCCAATCTATATAGTATCGGCCTCTTTGAGAATCGTTTGACCTTTGAAATATAAATGATTTCCGCTGGCTAAACTTGAACTGAACCACGGCCATGAAAGACCGAAAATCCTTGCCACAAATATTTACGTTTGGATCGGGAATTAGTCGCCCGCCCGCACTGGCCAAAATAAACACAAAAATGTATGGTCGAGCAGAATAGAAGGATGCGGGGGCCTCAATCCGATTGCCGTCTATAGCTCAGGGGCGTGAACAAAAGGGGGCTCTGTGGACCTGATGCATAAAGTAAACTCAAATTAAATATTAACACATTTCGATGGGTCTCTGGTGCCCGACGATGTGCGAAGAAATCAATTAAATCGTGGCGCAATTCATTCATGCCCAAGGACTTCTGGCCATGGACGTTGGGTCAAAGTTATGGTAGTATCTGAAAAGCGATTCTGCTCACAGAAAACGTAAACTTTTCCAATTGATATTGCAAAAAGTTGTATGCTCTTTTTATTTATTAAACTTCAAGGAAGTTGCAATCAAAAGTAGCCTTGCATTTTCTGCAAAAGAAACCTGGAAGGTCTTCCGTTTAGTGTCATAAAGTTTTTTATTCACTTTTCATAACCGTCTGCTTTAGTTTTCTTGATAAAACGGAGGTTTAACGGAAGGTCATTTTAGGTCATTTAAATATTAAAAATTATATTCAAGCAGCTAAAAACCAACTGACTTTCCATACATAATCTTAATAATTTCCACAAGTTTTTCTTGGCTTAATTCCCATTCCTTCCACAGTTCTTTGGTTAAGCAATTAATTATTTCAAACGGTTTTACTCTAATGCCACTCTGTATTCAGGCAGATTTTGTGGAAAATTGTGTTAACGCTCTAATTAAAGCCGGCTGTTAGTTGGTTAGCTGTAAACAGCCATTAACCGAAGTCACTGAACTTGAAACTTTTGGGGGCGCTAATCTAATCACCACTTGTCACCACCAACAACTGGGTTAGTAGTGGGGAAAGCCTAGGAAAATCCCTGGAAATTCAGGTCCAATGTCTAGATCAACAAACGTAAATTGACCATCAATTTTTTATAATGAGATACGGACGGGTTGCACACACAAATGGCAAATAACAGAATTCAATTGCCCGAAGGGAACTCGAGTTGGGGAAATTACATAGGAATCACCTCCGCGTACATTGCCCTCCAATTTATCAGTTTCCGAAATGAGATGTGTGACACTTGTAGGGACCAATTGCTTTATATTCCGCTTGTTTAAACACTCGATAGATAAGCCCTGCTGGCGCTGCTGCTACTAATTTAATTTCGCCAATAACTCGAATCAGTTCTTATCGCCAGCGAGCTGAGTACCAACTGCTGGCAAAACTCACCATTCGTTTACTCTGGCTTATTGCCATGTTTACGATTGGTATCACCTCGCTAATTTCGCATGGCGCTAAGTGCACTGGATCTATCCAGTTCGAAACACAAATATTGTCTGCCCAAATGCTTGATATGAATTTATATAGTCGATCTTTAGGCCAGCCAAGTGGCCAAAGTGGGCAAACAATGGCACTTTAACTGGATTCATTGCAAATAGATTGCGAATTAACATTGGAAATAAACGGGAGCTTTTTCACGTGTTTTGTTTGAAGATTCAGGAATTGCTAAATTTTAAATCATTTACCATGGGTACATCTTTCCATTTTTAAATTAAATATTATAAGTCTGAAATATACCAGAACCAAAAGTCGATAATATTCAATTGGTAAACATTTTTATATTTATTTATTTATAGCTCTAAATGTCACGGTTCCTATTTTAAATTACTAAATATATGAAGATTGTTGCTAATCTTAAATAAGGACCTCAAGGGTCCAAGCCAAGGCTACTTGCTTCATTTATTTATTTATTTCATTTATTTCATTTATTTAAGTCGCCTTTAAGCTTTTTCAACAAATAATAAAGCTTTTTAAATAATGAACGATCTAATTTAATGAATGATCTAATTTCGGAATCCAATACTCAGTTGGCAAAACAAATCCACACCCACTTAAGCCTGGTTTTGTTGGAAAATCACGTGCCAAAATCAATTCAAAACTGCGGTTTGATTTTAGCACATTCCATATTTGCAATTGCCCCCAAACCAAGACCAAAATCAAAGAGAGTTAACCAGATACCGATGCGTATTAAAAGAACAAATATAAACGTGCGATTTATCGGTGAATGGGTCCGGATTTTCGGCCAGAAGTCTTCATGCTGGGTGAAATTCGTGGGTTTTAACCAGTTTCAATTGGTTATTGTGGCAGGTCGGTCGATCGGTTGAATGTGGCGCTGTGATAACGGAAATTATCTCAATCCAAGAAAGTAAACATTATTTTTAATCTCTTTCCTTGCAGAGAGATACTCAAACCAAACACAAGGAAAGGAAACTAACCACAATAGAAGGACACTCACTAGCATGCCAGGCTCATCAGGGAAGTAAGGAAGCGAGAAGGAACACAGGATTTCACAATGAGCAACCAACGCACGGAGCAGGACTACGACAGTGCCACTCCGGCGCTGCAGCAGCAGATGAATCTGGCCAGGCGTGCCTGCTGGAGGCACAAAATCCCGCCTAGCAATCCCCAGCTAACTAATCCCGATCCAATGGCGAATCGAGTCCAAGCGGAACAACCACCGAGCGATGAAACCAAAACACAAAACACAAGAGCAACCTGCACATCCAGCCGGCTGAGGAGAAGTGGGCTTTGCAGCAAAAGGATGCTGCTCCTCGGCTTTGTATTTCTCGTCCTTGGACTCACCCAGGGGCGGCCCAACACGAGTGCTGTAAGCGTGGCTCCCGGCAAGGATAGTGCAGCTGCAGCTGCGGCCACGGATGCGGTCACCCAGCTAAATGTAAGTACACTAAAGCCATAGCCAAAATCCGAAATCTGAAATCCAATCGAACAGCCATTAAGTCGGGCATTACCGCACATCCGGTGTGTGTGCAGCGAAAGCTCTTTACTCGATTGCAATTACGGCGGACTCCACTCTCACAGTGAAGCCTCTGAAACAAAGCGAATAAGCAGGGAATTTTAAGAGACTATCAAAATTTAATGTCATTTTTTAAGAGTCAATCAATAAAGTTTTTAAGTAGAATTAGACACCTTAAAGATTTATGTTTTCTCTGTACGGTGCTTAAGCTTAATAGGATTGTCTCTGGAGACTTTCAGAAGTTTTTGTGTCATTAAAAAGGTTATATATAACGAGAGCATTTAGAAATTTTCAGAGAATTAATGCAACGAAGATTTTCTGTTGTTTTTGCTAGTGCCATAAACTAAACCCTTAATTGAAGCAATTTACTGATAAATCAACTAAAATAATGACAAGTTTATATGGGAAACACCTAGAGCTAAGCTGTGCACTCACACTTTGTCTAATGCAATTATAGATTTTCTGCTACGTTGGCTCTGGCATCTTTTTTAATAGGTTTAGGTTCAAGAAAAAGTATTTGCACTATATTTAGTTTGCTTTTTAGATGAACGAATATTTCAAGTAGAAAATAAATTTAATTTTAGGAAGATTTTCGTTCCTGTAAATAATAAATGAAGTTTATAACTTCATGAAGAAGTGTCGGGTTTTTCTCTAGCTTATGAGCTTTAAAAAGTAACAAACCTTTTGATGGAATGTCAGCTTTTCATAGATAAATAACTCATGACCAAATATATCTATACAGTAGCTCCATGATTTCTTATCGTTATTCTAAGTAAAGATTGATTTATTAAACATAAATTCTGTTGAAGGGAAAAGGTTTCTGTTGACTTTATAAATAGATGTCGATAATGAACTTGTAACTAGTGGAAGCCCCGATAACAACTTGTGGGAAGCCCCAATTAATTACCATATACATATTCGTGTTTCAATGCCTTTGGAAAGTATCGAAACGGATTGCTTGACAAGCAAACTAATTAACCTCAGTGCGCGATTTAATATTCATTGAACCGCTGACATACAACATTCTAGTTGCCTCACACTGACCTAGATCAACATTTCAAATGGGTTCGGTTTGGAGTTTTATGCTCAGACATTGTGGAAACGTCAGCAAACAAAATAAAATAAAAGAAAAGCGCTGACACTCCGTGCTCGCTCGCTCGCATGCGTCATTAATGGAATTGATTGTAATTTTCGATGGCGTGTGTTCCGCACAAATTGAGGAACTTAACCCCGATATTCTGTCTCTGGTATCTGGATTTTATTCTCCGCAGTTCAGACCGTCCCCGTGTAAATATTTGATGTTTGCTTTTGGCGGGTATTGGGAAATTTACCAGCACAACGCCAAGGCGCATTTATCATTTTCTCCCCCCGCTCTAGAGAAATGTTTGCCAATTATAAACCGTTAATGCCTGAATTATCTTACTTTTCCTTCCTGCCCAAAAACCAGCTGCCACAGACAACGGCCATGGATCTGGATTTGGACTTGGATGCCACGCCATCGCTGCGTTTGCCACGTGCCGAGCCACTAAAATCTGGCGAGGAGGAGAAGGACGCCGATGAGGATGGCCATGGTGGCCACAAGATGACCCGGTATCCACTGTCCAGCGTGGATTTTGGCCGAGTTAAGACGCCTTTTATCATTGGCATATGGATATTGTCGGCCAGTATTGCAAAAATTGGTGAGTGTTGCTTTTTAAATTAAGTTATTTTGATGGGGAAATTTCACAATATATTTTTAACTGAGTATAAAAATATTTGTTTAGTATTATTCATATATTTCGCTTGTTTTTATTACTCGTAAATTGTTTGGTATTTACTTTAACTATATGTGAAAATATTAAGCTGTTTTTATTGGCCATTAAAATTTCAGCACTTTATAGATAGATGGTTTATTACAGAGTTGAAAAATTGTTTGAAAGCTTATTATTAGGAAAGAAAATTAGTTCTTAGTAATAAAAATAATGAAATATTTTTCTTATACACTATACTTGCTCTAAAAATATAAAATTCATTTAGACAGAAACCTACAAAAACTTACAGTACTTAAGTCGGTAGTACCTTACTGCCAATCCTGGCTAATTCGAGCAAATAAAGCAGGATTAGCTTGTGCTTAATCAGCGGACACTCAGTGCTTTGCCGGAAAATGAGGTTTCCTCCGAGCCACGGCAAAGTCTTTCCTTTTCCTTTTCCCCTTGGAACCGAAGCTGCTGCTCCTGCACCTAGGCGTGGGTTTGGTTCCTCGGCTGTCTATTTTCCCTGCGCCCTGTTGCCAGGCAAAATCAATATGGTTTATGTAATTCCTACGACTGCGACGCCATCATCGTCATGCAGATTTGCGTCAAGTCGGCGACGTAACCGTGTGTGACTGTGTGTCTGTGGCAGTGGGTGTGAGAAGTCCTGGCCGAAGGACATTGCATAAGACCACGCTGGCTGCGTGTGCAACAAGCCGCAGGACCTGGGGCCTTGACCCTGCCCTCCCTTCGAGCAACAATTGGGCCTGCCAGAGGCCGCTGTGCATTTATCATTTTCTCCCGAGCCTCTCGAGACTTTATTACCTTTTCTGATATTCTGATTTTAATTTTTTTATTTTTGGGGGGCCTCGACAGACAGAGAGGTTTATCTAGTGGCCCTGCCCGTAACCTTGGCTGCAGGCGAGAGAGAGAGCAAATCCATTTTCCACACTCGCACACCCAGCAAGGACGCTGGCCTGGCGCCGGGTCCGTCCCTTTTTCCATTACAATTTCTATTTTCAAGTGCGACGGCCGCACGGAATTTTCCGCTGCAATTGAATCAGTGGCCAACGGGCAGAAGAGGCTAACAGACCCGAAAATAGGGCCAAAATGATTGCGAGTGCCGTAAAAACAAAAACTTTAACGAAGGCCGATTGCAAACTGAGAGGCTTGGCACTTAACGAGGAAATGGACTGGAGTGTTTACGGCCAGATAAGGTTGGCCGGCAGAGGGAAATGTTACCGAAGACCTTAAATTTCAGGGGCAGGAATAGTTATGCAATTTTAATGCAAGCTCAATTTTATTGTCAAGGATAATGGCAGAATAAGTGGCAGTCTGATTAAGAGATTTAGCTTTGTTTAAGTTAAAATATAAACCTTTATAATAGGAGTTGTTTAATTTTATTTACTACCTATTTTATTTATTTATTTATTTGTATTTTTTAACTTTTAACCTATGTTTTAGGCTAAGTCTATGATTATTTATTTATCTTTACGAAGTTTAATATTATAGATTTAAGTGCTATAACTCGGCCGAAGAATTTTAGGTAAAGAGAAAAATTAGTTTTATTTAAAATTCATTGATTAAGGCACTTTAACAATTATTTTAAAATGTCTATACATATTATAGGTACTTAATTACTTGTTTTATATATATTTATTTAACATTTTATCAAGGCCTTTCCATTAAATATTTAAATTGAAACCTCTCATAGTCTGGCTATTAAATTTCAGCCATTAAATTCCTAATAGGAAAATGTAAATGAAGTCCTTACACATTTTACATGCAAACATTTTCCTTCAGTCTCTTTTTTTTTGCTTTGTTTACGAAGCATAATTATCCTTCGGTTTCGGTTGCCCTTGAACCCAAAATATTTGCTAAAAAAAAGGCTAGGGCAAAATGGCAGAGAACAACAAAGGAAGAGGAGGTCAAAGGGCAAAAAGGGTATCATCACAGAGGAGCGTACCCCCTAGAAATTGCATGCAAATTCCCCATCACTTCCATCGAATGGGGGAATTTTTTCGCTTTTATGGCTGCGCGCACAGAAAACTTGGCGTTTCGTAATTAATGGAAATATTTTCGGGGAAGGCGGCGTCCGTCCCACACTTGTAGTTACACCAAATTGCGTTGCAGAATTCCGCTGTTTATCTGGTAATATTTTGTAAATAATATTTACCCATCACTTTTGCAGGTTTCCACATGACGCCCAAGCTGCATCTAATATTTCCGGAGTCGTGCCTGCTGATTGTCGTGGGCGTGGTCATCGGCGTCGTACTCTACTTCTGCACGGATGTCGCCGTCTCACCGCTGACGCCCAATACGTTCTTCTTCTATATGCTGCCACCGATTATCCTGGACGCCGGCTACTTTATGCCCAATCGATTGTTCTTCGACAACCTGGGAACCATCCTGCTGATGGCGGTGGTCGGCACCATCTTCAACATTGCCACCATTGGTGAGTAAGCGGAAACCTGAGAAGGATTCGGTCAATGTCCTTGGGGGAATGGAATTGTCCTGTCTATCGTTTAGTTTGATGGCTTAATAAACAAAGGTGGATGAATGGATGGATGGATGGATGGTTGGAGGGTGGCCTGGGGCTAACGCCATTTCGTGTAATCCCATCCATCCAAGTCCGTCAGCTGAAAAAACGGTCAATGCAATAAAATATATTGTGTGCTTAGGTGCGGGCGACGATAAATTTATTAACTGCAATCAACTCTCAATGGGAGTAAAGTCAATATATATTTAAGAAAGGATTTACACAGCTTGGCATGTCTTTTTCGCACTTCCCCAAGTAGTTTTCACCTAATATAATATGAAGTAAAACTGTCAAGTGGCAAAACCAATATTTAATCTTTATAAAAGCGCGAGTAGCTTCTACTTCAAGCAGACAAATATGTAAACAGTACTTGTCAACTGGTTAGCAATTACACAAAGGTGTCGGATGACTGAACGGAGGCTGAATCACTTGCATTATCTCTATCTATAACAATGAGGCGCCATTTGTTGTTTTGGCTAAAAATAAAATAGGACAATTGTTTGGGTTTTTTTATGTTAATTAGCACTCGGAGAAAAACTAAGATAAAAATGTAGAACAAATTTTCATCCTATATTTTCCTTTATTTATAAGTCATTAACTAAAAAATTCATAATAACTTCATTTGTTATATTTTAATATTCAGAAACTAAAAACAAAATCTAACAATTTATTAGACAATGCAGAAATCACTAGGTCTTCAAAATCATTTAAAAAGTGGCTTTAAAGTATGCAATAAATGGTTCGAAGTACCAAATTCAATATAAATTTAATATTGTTCTACGAGGTAACATTTTGTAGCATAATTTTGGGCATGTTTAGATCTTAAGTAAAAATCAAAGAAATTAAATAAAATTCAATAAAATAACTTTGTTTCGTATATTTTTAAATTCAGAAACTTTTTTTAATATCTATAAATTTATTTGCCAATGCAGAAATCACTAGGGCTTTGAAATCTTTTAAATAGGAGCTTAAAAGTATGCAATAAAATGTTTGAAGTACCATAAAGTAATGTAAATTTCTTATTCCTATACGATGTAACATTTTGTAGCATAGTTTTGGGCACATTTTTAAAGGATTTAAAAATTCAAGAAATGTCTTAAGCACTCTTTTTATTTATTGCGCTAAACACGAATCTGTTCACCAAACACTCCATCAGAATAGCTTTTTTTTTATAGAAAAATTCTCAAAATCTTCCCAAAAAAAATAACCCATGCTTACAAAAATATACTTATTTATTTATATATTTTATTCCGAGTACATATATAAATTACAGCGGCACGCGAGGGGGCGTGGCAACATCCTAGTTCAAAGTAGATGACCGCTTAGAAGTGATTTACACAGAAAGTAACAAAGCATGCGATAGATGTGAATGGGAAGCTGCCGCCGCTAATGTTGATAGGGGGGGCGGTGCTCCCATGACAAACAAAAGGGGGCGATAGCCCAGATGAGGTGGTGGAAAGGGGTTTAGTGGAAGCAGCGGCAGACGACGCCACTTAGATGAATGACCGCGCCACCGCAAAACGCGAAGCGAATCCGGGGGATACACGCTCGAGTTGCCACACTTACCCGCTCCGCAGCGAACCAGCCAGACTTGGCAATTACTTATGCTTAACAAATTGGATTACATATCACACAATGAGGGCCGACAACTCGACTCTGTTGACTTATCTCTCGCGATTCATTCGGAAAAGTGGAAATTCCATTGCCATTATTCATTTGTCGGCGGCAGATATCTTATTGTTATTATGTAATAACATAAAACTAAAGGCAAGGGAGTTGCATAAGCCTTAATTATTTTGCACTGGCTTTTATTGCTAGGAAATTACATTTTAATTGCCGACGATGATCATTCTTGCCATGGAAATGTATAAATAAAATTATAGTAAAAGTATTTATATTCATATTTTCAAAGGAAATAATTTAAAAGGGTGGTTTATATTGAGTAAGCGAGAGATATTTCAAAGGGAACATCAAATCGCTGCCTTGTATTGAAGTGTAGAAATTACCATAAACTAATGGAAACTTTTGGCTGGCTTTTCCTCTTCAGCTTACAATATTTGTTTTTCCCCCATCAATTTGTGTGGCCAATTTGCAGAGCCTCACACAAGCAATATTATTGCAAAACATTCAATTTGCGTCGTTGTAAATTCAATTATTCTTGGAAGAAGGCGCTTATCAATTGACTTAAGTGACTTGAGGGATGCATTTCGCAAAAACAAACAACAAATACCAACTATACAGCAATGTCAATGCCAAGGACGGCCATCGATTGGCCGGCGTCGGGTGGCGTCTAATTAAGTCTAAGGAGCTGCACTCGGGAAAATTGATGGGTTGGAAACTAAATTATATTGCACTCACTGATTTTCCTGCATTTTAATTTGTAGGTGGCTCCCTTTATGCCTGCGGCATGATGGGGATTTATGGGGAGAGCAACACCCCCGGGCTGATGGACGTCTTCCTCTTCGCCTCGCTGATATCCGCCGTGGATCCGGTGGCGGTTCTGGCCGTTTTCGAGGAGATTCACGTCAACGAGATCCTGTACATTGTCGTCTTTGGCGAGTCCCTGCTGAACGATGCCGTTACGGTGAGAGCTTGGGTTTATTGATTGATTTGGGGGCGCGGATATTGGTTGTAATATCGAAGCAATTAAGTCAGGAAGGGCTTGGGATTTTGCTAATTCTCTTCGTTCTCCTTGCCCGCAGGTCGTGATGTACCACATGATGGAGTCCTACAATGAGATTGGCTTGGACAAAATCATCGCCCAGGACATTGCCAGCGGCGTGGGTTCATTTTTCGTGGTTGCCCTGGGTGGCACTGCCATAGGTGAGTGTGGGTTTTGAGAGTGGTTTTGATTGAATTTTAGGAAATAATGTACTCAGTAGAATATACTGCAAGATTTTTAATATTTTTGTTTATATTAACTTAAATAAATAAAAGTGAGTGTTCTCAGTTGAACGATTTTTGTTACGCTCTTTCAGTAACCTTTTTTACGGAGCAATTCGCTTGAGCGCTCGCTTACTGAGAGTCACTTAATGAACCGAAAAGTCCTCAGCTCAGTCTAAATCTAAAAACATTCTTGTAAAAGCCATAAACTACCTAACGTAATATAACTAACCTTATTAACAATATATTTAATATATATTTATAACAATACATTTAACAATATATTTAACAATTTTCAGGCATCATCTGGGGCTTCCTCACTGGTCTAGTAACCCGCTTTACCGATCATGTGCGTGTCATAGAACCTATTTTCATATTTGTAATGGCCTATTTGGCCTATCTCAATGCGGAAATCTTCCACATGAGCGGCATATTGGCGTGAGTATTTAATATCAAGCAAATTACGATAAAGTTAATATATTTAACCCACCCAAACAGCATCACATTCTGTGGTATTACCATGAAAAACTATGTGGAATCGAATATTTCACAAAAGTCGCACACGACTGTTAAATATGCCTTGAAGATGTTGTCCAGTTCAGCGGAAACGATTATATTTATGTTCCTCGGCGTGGCCACTGTCAATAATATGCACGTATGGAATACGTGGTTTGTGGTCCTGACCATTGCCTTCTGCTCGGTGTTTCGTGTGATTGGTGAGGATTTCATAATATAAATTATAAGGAGAAATTATTTATTGATTAACTTAAGGTGTCATCCTGCTCTCGGCCTTGGCCAATCGCTTCCGCCTGCACAAGCTGTCCCGCGTGGATCAGTTTGTGATGTCGTACGGCGGCCTGCGTGGAGCCGTGGCCTTCGCCCTGGTGCTGCTGGTGGATGAGAATGTGGTCAAGCAGAAGAACATGTTTGTGACCACCACAATAGCTGTGATCTACTTTACTGTCTTCCTGCAAGGCATCACCATCAAGCCGCTGGTTAAGATCCTCAATGTGAAGCGGGCCAACAAGCGCAAGCCCACCATGAATGAGCGCATTCACGAGAGGGTGAGTCTATCCTTCGAAAAGGATTATATACAGGGGAATTACTATAAGCTTTCCCCCAGTTCATGGACCACTTGATGGCCGGCATTGAGGACATTGTGGGCAAGACAGGCAACTACAATGTGCGTGATAAATTCAAGCGCTTCGACAATCGCTTCATTCGCCCGCTGCTGATCAGAGATCTCAAGGTATTGTTGTAAATTAAGTAATTTAATATCTCAATCCAACCTGCCACTCAGGAGGTGAATGAGTTCCACTTACTGGACCGCATTCCCATGCAAAGCTATGAGCGTGATTTGTATAAGAATAAGATGCTACGGAGTGCAGATGCGGAGGGCTCAAGAACTCGAATGCTGCGGCGTGATACAAGCACTCCCAATCGAAGGAAGCCGACCAAGAAGATCTCATACGAAGACGATAGTCTTTCGTAATAAGCATATTCATAAAAGTAAACTTTCTTAACGGGTTTTATAGGGCGCTGAGCCGAAGATCATTGAGACGTACTCCAAGCTGACAATGCGCGATGCCATGGAGGTGATGAGACGAAATCCCTCGACCATTGGCCAGATGACGGGCACCGAATCGATGAGCGCCCTGTTCCGGAATTATACCAATAACTATATTGGCGGCAGGTGGGCACCGCCAACCATATACACCACCTGGTAAACGAATTTTGGATTGAATATATCGATATCGATACACTTGCCTGTATCTATTGCATGAGTACGAATAAATTCGAAATTGAATGTAGTTAAATTTGAGCGAAACTGTAGCATGAAACTGCACAAAATCTATAATCTATAAACAAATTGGCCACTAACACTTAAAACACAAATTGAATAAGAGGTGTCACAGCATTCTGTAGATGATTTAAAGTCGTATTAAAACCTTGTTTTGTTTCTGAAATAATAGATATTACTTGTATTAAAATTAACTTAAAGTAAACTTAAAATAAAGCTAGTAACTTTCCAGACTTTAATCGATTTTACGCGAGCAAAGAGAGTGCGATTTTAGTCGAAAACAAAAAAATAGCTTGCATACTGCAAAACAAATATATGGCTGTTCGGCACCTTAAAAATTAAACTGGCTCTATTGTTAGACTCCTTTAATAACAATATAATATGCATACATATTTTTTTAAATATAAACTAAATATATTTAATTCATATATTTAAATTTTATTCCTATAGCTACTTATGTGACACCTTTGTATACTTATTAACTTTATATATTTCTGCATATGTATATCTGAAATTCGTTTAACCACTTCTTATTGTATTTTCTTTGACTGAATATGCATAGCTGTCTTTATAAACTTCTTATATACTGACACACCCCGTTTGATTCACCTTTTTAGTCCCAGCCTGACAAATCTAGACAATACTTGTTCGCGTAATCTGGACATGGCTGAGCTGGATTACAATCCATCCAAGAAGGATCTGACTGACGCCAAGATCCATCATCTGTTGGCGGAAGAACTGAAGCCTTATAGAAGGGTATGTACTCTGACTTATAAACTTTCTCTCCATATTCCAAGTCACTCTTTTGTAATAATCAACTTTCGGTTGGATATTCTATATAGCAAAACAGTTTAAACTTTAATTATCCCCCAAAAAAAAAAAAGATTTTTCACGCAGCCCCAAAGTTTTGCCTTTCCCGTTTCTTTTAATTGATATATATACTTGTCGATCTGTCACTGAAAGAGTCGTTATGCCGAGTTCTACTGTAACATCACATTCGAATTTTCCGTTCTGTTGTGTACTTTGGGCATTTAGTTTCCTCACACTCTCTCTACGCTTCTTGCTCTGAATATATATGAATATTGATGGCCAATCCGCTCTGACTCTACATATGAATAATATAGATATACGTATATCGATATATTTGTAATTAATCGTTTATTTAATTTCTTTCCCGTTGTTTCGATTACTCAACATCTCAACTTCTCGACAACAACGTGTCAATAAAAATAAAAAATCAAAACCGCTTCAAACTTTCGTGTGCTTAACCAAAACCGAAAAAACAAAAAAACAATACAACAAAATTTCGATTAACTATCGATTATTTTGAAAATATCGCGATATATAAAGGCTTCAATACAAATGGTACGAATAAATTGGTTCATTGGTTTCTGTTCTACTTAATTTGATCTGTTTCTTGGTTAATTTTGATAAACTCCTTTCGAATTAACTAAATACGAAACCTTTGTTAAATGTTACACGTTGTGTGTCTGTACTTACTACTCTTTGACTGCAAAATCTTTTAGTTCAACCTTCTAAGTGTGTCTTCTGATTGGTGTCTTGATAATATGTTAATCTTTAAATAATGCTAAACTAATTTGATTTAAAAAGAACGCAAAGCTTAAATCCGTCCCTTAACCATTTATTATTGTAGAATTATAGAGACTGAAGATATATTTTTAATAAATATAAATAATAATATACTTCTTAAATTTCTGCCTTTGTCAAAAATAAAAACCTACATATAATTCACAAGTTATATTTATTTCATTAAATTAAAATATCAGGAATATCTTTTTTTTTATACTATCATAAATGGTATAAAGCTGGGTTCTTAGAAAATATTAAAAACCCATTGATATAAGTTTTAGGAAAAGTAGAAAATAATAATACAGACTTTCCTATATAAATATAATTTTAAAACAAATATTAAATACATTTAATTAATATTCTCACTTATATATTTTTTTTGCCAATGCCTATATTAAATGTTTATCGTAAAACTTAATGTTAACACTTACAAATAACAAATTTATTACAAATATATTTTATTCACAAATACAACAAATACAATTTAATGTATAATCTGAATGTTTACAATTCTAATCACAAAATAAACTCTTTTTTTTTATGTTTCCAAATTCCCCAATCAAGTTTCTATATAAAGCACTTTCATTTCACACCAAACACTAAATAATAACTTGTCTTGTGTTCACAATTATTTAATATATCGTAAAAAAATATATTATATGGGATGGAAGGATCTTTACTAGGCTCAGCACTTCATTCAATGTTAATCTCTACTCCTAAGATGTACAAATGTTTATGGAAAGCCGTTTACACTTACTCCGTTGTTGTTTTGTGCTAGTTAACAGCAAATTAATCGTAATTTATATACTACTTTATATGTATCTGTCCTATATTGCAATTAAGCTACTTACATCTCTCTATATTTACATCATTGCGCTGGCATTTTATGATTTCGGATACCTAATTTGCTCCATCCAATGTTTTTACAGCACCGTCGTCTTAGTTATAGCCGACACGCAGTAGATGACAGAGATTTGTCAACGCAGGTGAGTCTCAGCCACAAACAAAAAACACAAACCAGCAACTTGCTTATCCAAATCTGAGTGAAAATCTCCATAAAAAACTACAATAAAAAATGCTTCCCTCTCTTGCAGGTCAATTACAAAATGCAAATGAATTTCCGGCGCATGTTCAATGATCGCAAACATCACAAGCGCAGCAAACGCGGGGCCAGCAATAAGGTGAGGCATCTGGTTAGATTTAACTCCCAGGGAAACCTATTTTAATGGATATCCCCCCACTATCCTTAGGAGGCCAAGGAGAATGTTAAGCAGAATCATGTCTCGTTCCATGATTTCCAACAGAACGGCACCACCAAGCAGCTCACCAATGGTACGGCTTCCAGTTCAAACCATTCACGAAAAAAATCTTACAGAAAAAGACATACTCACAATTCACTTAACAAATATCGTAGATTAGAAATAGGTAATGACGCTAAATCCAGCAAATCAAATATTAATCAAATCGAACGGACAACCATGTTGTAGACTTTCTATCGAATCGAATTTGTTGTAGCTTTCCGTTTAATTTCTTTAAATTTATTATTTACAGACATCGTCTGCCTTTATGATTCCTAAGTTTGTAGTGATAAAAGTGTTGTGACTTTTAAGTTCTAAATCTAGTTTCATGCGTCATACTAACCCAACTCATTACCAAAACTTGATTTTTAAGTTGCCATTCTAAGCATCTTACTAAAAACCTCTTTGTTTTATTTTCTAAATTTTCAGGGGGCCACAGAAATTACTCAGAGTTTGAAATTAATTTAAAAAGGTGTCTAAAAGTATGCAATAAAATATTTTGGGTTCCAACTATAAAATTTAAAATGATGTAGCCTACTTTTGGGCATAATTTTAAATTATTTCAAATCATCCGAAATTTCTGTGGCATCCCTATTATATTAAGTGCATGTTTGAGGAGTTTTCCAGGTGTGAAATTAACACCTTGCTTACTTCTTCAAAACTTATTTCTTAAATATTGATAAAAATGATTGGAAAACATTTCTATTTAATTGGTAACTAATTTGATTTCTACCAAATCCTTCTCTTTTTCTTCCCCCGCATCGCTCACCCTTCCAAACTGATGGCAAAAAAAAAAAAAACAAAATAAAAACAAAAAAACACAACAATACCCTACACACGATTGGCCAACAACTGAACCAAAATTTGTGCACTAAAACCAAAAAATAACACCGACATTCATTAAATTCTTCCGCCTGCGACCATTACTTATATATTTTGTTAACCCAACCCAACTGCTACTGCAAAAGACTATATTAACAATGTGCTTAATGAAACAGCCGAGGATTGCCAACAGAATCCCAACGAGATCAACGTTGTTGGCCCCAGCGACGATTGGGATGATGGCCTGACCTTCACAGCCAAATCATCACGTAAGTGTTCTCATTACTCCTGTCAAGCCCCATGTGTGTGTTTCTTAATACTTTCTTTATTTTCCGTAACTAACATTTGAGTTTGTGAGAAGAGGTCGTCTACATTGAGCATAGGCAGCCCTGTAGGTGGTTTTTGGTTTCCTCTTCTTTTTTCCAGAAATCTCTAGTTTATTGCGGAATTCCCTTAAGAAAGAGCCTACAAGTATGCTTCACTTTTCATACTTTTAGGCTTTTCTTTTAACCGATTTCTAATCACCAGAGATTTATGTGTGACTCTTCATTTACGAAATCAGATCAGTCATATGGCAATATCTGATATGTTCTCCATAACCCGGCTGTTGTTGCCCATCACCCACCACCAAAAAAGAATCTTGTTCGACTTGTTTGTTTTGTTCAGTACACAAAAATGCCATCATTTTAAATGTTACTTTCCTTTGCCAAAAAAACAAAAGAAATGAAAGCAATCTTCAAAAGGTTTTACAAGTATATTTGTACATATTATATATATCGACTAGTTGAGTAGACTGAACAAGGTTTTTGTAGTAGGTAAATATATGATAATTAAAAATAACACAACGATTATTTTCGGTTTCCCTAAGAAAGCTTTGCTAGTCCTCTTTAGTTTATTTTCTTAACCACTGTTAACCTTCTTAGTTTTTACTGTATTTCTGCATTTGTTTTTATCCTAAACTCTTAAGGAGAACCTAAATAAAAGCTATAACAACGAACTTTCTATATATTTTTTCTTGTTTTATGCCTTCCCAATTATTTCGAAAAAAAACCGATCACTAAAAAAAATAAACCAAACACAAACCGATAAACGATAATGTTGCTGGGCGCAAACGAATAAAAATATACGAAACAAACTTAATGATTAGCTGACTCGGATCGCGCCAATAACAATTCCCTGATAGCCCACATCCAAAACCTGCCCGGCTTCGACGCCTCCAAGGCGCGCATCGTCGTCCAGCACTATGCGCCGCGGCTCGACGACAGTCCGGAGCCAGAGTTAGACTCGCCGGGCCAGGCCGTCGGTCCCACGGCCGCCGAGCTGATATTGCCGTGGCGGCGGGACCGTTCATACCAGAGCATTGGTAAAGGAATCACAGATCCAGTTCCACATCAGTATCATCCGTTCAGATCATGTTTCACAGAATATACAGAATATACATACATTTACAATACAGTTTTTTTGGATAGTAGGCTTCACGCACTTCTCGCTCATTTATATAAGCTTAGAAACATTTCAACATTAATTCTCCACTAAGAAGATTGTAGGGAACTTTCGTAAATATTTATAAAACAAAGAAAATATTTAAAAATTAAATATATAAATAATTTTCTACCTGATATATATAATATTTAAAGTTCCAGTGTTTTTTAAAGATGATGATAATGTTAGGTGTCTTCACTCAAAGATAAATCAATCAGGGGTGCCACAGAAATCGCTGTAGATTTTAAATCAATTAAAAAAGGGTCTAAATGTGTGCTCCAAAACTTTTTCGTTTAAAAATGTTCATATTTACAATTAAATCGGGAAATAATTGCATAAGTTAAGCAGCTTACCAAGTGATTTTTATTTGCACGCACCAAAAGCTGTTTTATAAAAAATATAGCATACTTTTAGACACTTTAAGAAACGATTTAAAATCTCTCAAGTCTATTTCTGGTTCCCCTGAAGTTTAGTCTAGTCTCTCAATGAATTCACTTAGAATAATTAAACATTTGTGATATATTTCTCAACACCCACCATAAAGTGTCACACAATTACACCACTCTCCATTTACCCACCATTACGTGTACTTTGACCTCATATTAAGCCAGTCATTAACTCGTTTATAGACTGCCTTAAGCTTAGTTCAATCAATCGTATTTTGTGCTCAGCACCTTTGCGCGATTTACCTCGTTTCTTCCGTTCCGTTGAGTTAATCAATTTGAGTTAATCATTTAGTGCCTAATCAACTATCTATAATTTAATCAACAACTATAATTTCCCTAACTCGATTGAATCCGATATACCTATTTAGCTATGCTAAGTGTTGCCCAGAAGTAGCTGCCCATCTAATTACCAATAGTTGTCATTGCATTGTGTTCGTGCGTCGTCGTTTAACGTCAAATTGCTCGTAGAAGGCAATCGCCATTGATTGGTAGCTACTAGCTAGACTCTAGTCCACGAATGCAGTTGGATTGCCAAAACAGCTCGAAATTACCTGCATTTTAGCTCCATCAACTTACCTAAAACCAATTTGAAAAGTCGTCACATTAAATCAAAGATTTCGATATTGCAAAAAAATCAAAAATTAAAAAGAATACGAAATGTCGAAACAAAGCATGGCATTTTTGTGCATGACCAATTTTTTTTCTTGCTTAATTTCTTTATTTCTTAAGTTCTGTGTCCCCTGAAAAACGAATAAATAAGGAAGAAACTAAATAATATCGAAGGGAGAATATTTAAAAAGGGGTGAATAATAATTAGAAGCCATAAGTAAGTGTGAATATTTTTTAAAAAAGGTTGTGTTAAATTTTAGACAAGTCTGGAATTGATATAATATTATGTCTACCAAAATATAATAAATAAATATATTAAATTATAAAAGCAGATTAGATTTAGTGGCTTTAAGTCTCTTGAAAGCGTAGTTAGGTCAGCCTTTTTCACACACAATTCCGGGGAATAAAATGTAATGATTATGAAATATTTTAACTCAAGATTATAAATTCCTTAAGTACGTAAAATATATATTTTAAATAATAAATAAACTTGGATAGTTAATATTTGAATAAGCTTAATATTTACCAAAGACTTTCTCCACCTTCCCTAGAAATATTTAATAACTTTTCTGATATAGGGAGCTGCCTTTCTGTCTTTCTTAGGTTTAACCCCTTAATTGATTAGGAAAACAGTAGGTTTTCAATTCTTATTTTCCTTTCCTGTGTTTTCCCAAATTATCGCTGAGTTGTGCGCACTTTGTTTGTCTTTTTGGCCTTTTGACTGTGTTCCTTTCTCCATCAACTGCGTTTTCTGTTACCAATCTGTTGACAAATATTGCCCCAATTTGGCCCCCACCAAAAAAATCAAAAGCAAAAGCAACAGCTAAATGCGATCCAGTGCAGTGCTGCATGCTAAGCGAAAGCCTTTAGAATGATTTTCCCCAAACAAATTACAACATTTCAATGGTTATATGAATTATTTTCGAACTTTTCATTTGCAATCCAGTGGCGGAGCATCCAATACCCGAGGAGGATCGCAACTTGTCCCGCGAATCCGATGGCGAGCGACGCGTGGCCACGCCCACGGCCACGGAATCCCAGCTGCCGTGGAAGCGACAGGGCGACGAGTGCACGGATGCAGTGCAGCAGAACGAGTTCCCCGCCTGGGCCTCCAACAAGGAGTACCTGGCCTACAACTCGCCCAGTGCAACATTCCTAGGTAATGTATACTAACGTTTCGATGAAGGCTTTTCAGGAAAGAAATATAACTCGAGGGGGATTGGGAAAGGGAGTTTCTCCTCCGACAGTCACACAACAATTTCCGGCTGGTTATTGAGGGTCTCGGGGCCCTCTCTCTCTCCTATGATTGTTCTTACCCATATTGAATATTCATGTCCTCAGTTGATTACTGTTTGTACATTGGCAAAAAAAGCTGGCTGGTTTGCACAGAGAAGAAGTATAAGAAACTTCGGGATTTTCATGGTTGTTTAATAAATAAAGAATAAATATATAATATCCCTAAAAAAATAACTTCAGAAAGATTTGGAAGTAAGCTCATAAATTGAGAGTCGAAATCCTTGGAAATAACAAGGATTTCTAAGATATGTTCATTCTATTCCTTTCATTTACATATTTCCATAGCTCTAATATTTTTCTCTGTGCATCCGCCCCCAGCAGATTTGTATATATCGATCCGTCAGTCTATATCCGTTTCAGTGTATATAGTTTACTCGTTTCCATTAAGCGCACTTCGGAGCGAAAACCAAATTGTAACCAAGAACCGATGGCAAAATTGCACCCCATTTATTGTGTGTGTTTTTTGTGATTTCTTCTACGTTGATTTCGTTGTGATTTTTCCTTAACTTTTTCCTGTTTTTCTTTCTCTCTTCTCCCCCGCATTGTTTTCCTTCGGTAACTGTTGTCCACACACCAAATCACACCACTCTGTATACGAACACCACTGTAAAAACACTCCAACGACGACCCCAAACCAATCAAAGGTGGTATAAACAAGCCTAAACAGCCCAAGTCCGTCATAGGTCTCTTCCGGCGAGAGAGTTCTAGCTCCAAGGCCGGCAGCGTGGGCATTGGCAGTTCGGGAGCCGTGGACGCCGGCAGCTCGGATGCCATGGTTGTGCCTCTGTCCGCCGGACAACCGCCCGTTGTCCCATCGACGTCCGCCATGCACAATCCCCGCCTGGATAAGCGCTCGCAGTCAATATCCTCCGGTTCGCTGGGCGCCGGACCAGGGGCCGGAGCCGGAGCCCACCAGATCGTTTCGGATGGTCATTCGGGTCCGTTTCCGGTCACGGCCAGCCATCGAAGGAATGTGCGCAGGGGCTCCATGCTGGAGCTGAGCGGGTAAGTTTATATTTTTCCACCTGGTCAGACACCAATGAAGAAATAAAACTACACCTAATTGTCTGTGTCCATTGGTTTTGTGCCGATATTCATCTAGTTGGGTTTTTTGAGTGACTGAAATGGGTCTTGTGCGAGGGTTTTTGTGAAAAGTAATATGGATATATCGTAAAGCTATTATTATTATTAAAAACACAAAAAAAAATGTTAAAGAATTTTAATTCAATTGAAAGGCTATTCAAAAGTATGAAATGCTCTTTTTGAAGCCTGCTTTGGGGCGCCTTTTATTTTTATTTGTATTTTTCAGCGATTGCTATGATTTTATGGAAATTATCTTATTTAAATACAAAATAAATACAAAAATTCTAAAATATATTTTATAGAAATTAAATAACCCTCTAATTTTATTTAATAAATATTTGGTATAATAAAAAACCTTCCACAAACAATTTTAGTTGTGAATAATCATCTTTTTGGTCCCTTTTAACCATTCAAGTAAAACAGATCATATTTCAGTAAAAGGTTAAACTTCTTACCCACTTAAACCCCTTACTTTAAGCCCATTTCAGTTCAAATATTACCATTATCATGCTTGTAAATATTAACAATAGCTTACATTAGTCATCCAACAATTTATTTTGTTTTTTGTTTATGATTTAACATTAAATACTTATATACTCATTTTTTTGCTTAGTCTCGTAGACATGTTATAATATAGATTAAATTACCGTCCAAAAATTGATTTAAAAATTAAGTTAATGAACAAAATTAGGTCTCTAAAATATATTTATATATTGATTTTTTTTTTTGCATGAAACGCTTCCGCGCAATTTTCTATAATTTATCTTAAGAGGTTTTTCAACAGTGTGATCTGGCTCGGTTAACCTTCAACAGTCTCAAATGTCAAAAATAAGTAATTGCTTCCCTTTTGGACTTTCCTTAACTTGCTTAAAATTAGATGAAAGGCTTCCTTTCTATTTGATGTGTCCCAAGACAGAAAAATATTCTTTTCAAGCCCAAAACTTTTTCCCGATAGAATTTTCCTTCTCTACCTGCTAGATTTTTTCCCCGCTTTAATGTTGCTAATATCCACTTGAATCGTCTTTTATTGCACCCGTGCTGCTTAAATTTAATTTTTCCACGCCAACAATCCTTTGTATCTCTGCATTGCCACAGAAATTGCTGAAGGTTTTAAATCAATTGAAGGGGCGCCCAAAAGTGTGCTACAAAATAAGCTTGCATACTTTTGGACATTTTAAAAATTGATTACAAATCCCTAGCAATTTATTTGGCCCTCCTTTATATGTCTCTGTGGGTTTTCCTGTCGTTTGAGCTTCTTCCGTCTGTGTCTTTTATTGTGATGATTATTTTACAGACTGATTGCAACTGGACGCAGGCCCAGTAGAATTTTGCAAGTTAGTCCGGGAGCCACTAATTTACTAGGGTCAGCCAAGATCACAACTCCTTCTCCTCCACATCCTTCTACTTCTACTTCAACAACAACAACATCAACTACTACTACAGTAAAGACAGCCACCAATAACAACAAGAACACCACCAACAACTCAACAGATACCACATCGGGCAGTGCGACTTACTCGACGCCAGAATCTCCGAGATCGGAGGATAGCGCCACCATCCAGTACTATCCAAAGTAAACATTCGAAAATGTCTTGAGTGCAATCCAAACCGGCCATTATATCGAATTTCGAGCTCTGTGAACTAAGAGACAATGCTATACTACCACATATACTAGCGTACATATGTTTACTCCAAATACTAACCACACGATCTTTATATATATATATATATAGTACATATATTGTATATAAAGCCACAGATCAGAGCATATCATTGTAGATTAACGATCAGTATCAGAACTTGTAGGTTTGATAACTTTGCTAGCGATCTCTTCCCTCATCTCTGCTGAAATTGGCATCTCTCTCTCTGTACTTAAATCGACTTTCGTGAAATTCTCTTGCAATTAGATTCAAGCTTCATTCGCACTCACTTAATACACCAAGATTCGAATTGGCCCCTACAAATTCTCGATATCTCCACTGTATATATCTTTAAATTTAGGATGTTCTTTGATTGGTGATCGATTCAGTGACCAGGCATTCGCTATTTTCATTCCAACAGAAAAAATTATGCTGGGCTGCTAAACATGTTTCATTTTCTGTTGCAAATTTGATTTGTTAAGCACGTATTTGAAGTATAACAGTTGTATAACAGATATATCCGACGTATAACGGTAGTATAACAGTTGTATAACAGTTTTAAAATGTTATAAAACACTAAAGAAACCATATTTTGACAAAATTAAACATTTATAAGTTACTAGTACAACTGTCATACTACGATTTTAGTAAGCCCTTTATGTTTTAAGATTAATTTGATGTTCTTGATTGTCCTATGTGTCTTTGTATCTTTGTCTGCAATATTTCCATTCCTATCAGCTTATCTAAACCTCTCCCTACCCTAATAATTAACCCAACCTCAAGCAAATGCAATGCAATTTCTAAAAACAATTAACAATTACCGAAGAAAAACCTACGTCAACTAAAAAATATCACACATTATGTCTGCTGTGCTGTGTTTCTTTGTCTTGTGATTATTCCCAACCAAAATCCAAAAAGGAAAACAATAACAATAACTAATAACCGACTTTTGATGATTGATCGATCAGCATTGGCAAACGATTTGACGAAAAATTATATATTCTTTTAGCGGCGTCTCAATTGAATCTGAGTAGCCAAAAACCGAAACGAAAACGAGCACAGAACCAGAGCACTTAACTAGCTAAAAAACATCTAATAAATGCACAAAAAAATACACACACAAAGTACACTCGCACACCACACACACGCAAACTGTTATACAGTTGAGCACCTGTGATAACTTCCTTAGACACCAATTTCTATGTGTATCTGTATATCGGCTTTAATCACACGAACCATATGTGTAAGTATCAATCAGACAAAGTATCTTTCCAAAGCGTGTGTGCCTGGGCTCGGCACAACTAACCACTAACTAATCTCCTGTGCTAATTATTACCTTTATCTTTTAATTATGAAAATCCCAAGAGCGGACAACAAAGAAATTGTATTGTATTTACGAAAGAAATGTAGTAAAAAACGTAGAACTGTTATATAAACTGTGCCTTAAACTCGTCTTCCCCTTTTATACGCCTGCCTAGAAACTATTTAACTTCCATGTTTCTGCTCCATTTTAATTTGCTTATCGTAGTGCTAAAAAATAAATGTGATTATTGAAAAGTGCTTCGACTTACTCTTTACAACTTACTTTCTTATAAGTCAAGACCTAGCCGTAATTAGTTGTAGCCTCATGCTAACCATTAACCCGAACCCAATCCAAAGAATCCAACCGAATCATTAGCCAAAATTGATCGCAACTTTTGACATTAACTTTCTACGCCTTCTCTTCACGTCATATTCCCACCTTCGAACCACCGAAACCCACGATAAACCACACACAACATCCACAACATCGACAACACATCGACACCGCACCCACAGAGACACAATACCCGAGGAGTCGTCGTACCAGCACGGGCACTCCAAGTCCCTCTGCGAGCCGGCGGACACGGACGACTGGGAGGGAGCACCCCTGTCCGCGGCCGCCGCCGGCGGCGGGGCCAACAGCGAGCGAATGATGCGTAGCAGCGGCCGGGAGCCGCTCCTGCCCCGTCCCTCCAATACGCCGCGTGCCCAGATCCGACGCATGAACGCCGGAGCGGTGGGCGGAGCAGCAGTGGGTCTGGCCGGACACAAGAGTCAGGTGACCAAGGCGCTGTTGGATTACGAGGATTCCGAAACGGATTCGGAGGAGAACGACGACGAAGACGACGACGAGGATGAGGACTTTGATTCGTACGATGACGAGAACATTGTGGTCACCACCTTTACCACCCCGGCCCAGGGCAGGAGGCCGGGCTCTAGTCCAGCATCGGGTTCGGAAGCCACCACCACGACGACTAGCATTCGGCTGACCCGCAACAACGACGAGAGCATCATATGAGTATCGAGCACGGATGGCGACGTGGAGGAGGAATTGGAAGAGGATGAGGACGAGGACCTCACGAAGCATCCGAAGCGCTGCTCGCGGCGGAGTCTGTTCCCGTACGAGATGTTCTACTAGCCCCCGGAACACCACATTTATATGATTAGTTAGTAAGCCCAAAGTTGACGCAAAAAAAGAGTTGCTAAATAGTTTCCCACAAAAAGAAGATATGGTTTAAAACAAAGCTTTATGATTAATTAATTAAATCCGAAAAAGAGTCGAGCTGGGAAAAATAGCGAGAAAAATTGTACATAAAACCAAATATTGAAACACTTATTCATTTCTTCTTTACGATCGTTTAAGTCGCTTATTAAGGTTTTAACTTCCAGTCTTGTGTTTAGCGTTTAGTCCCGATCAATTGTTAGTTATTCCTATGTACCACGTATATATACTTATATTATATATAAAACGATTTAGTGATTACAGCTGATGTGTTCCAAAAAATATAGAGCAAGCAAGTAAATTAATTAACAAAAAGCATAGCCAAAGTTCATATTAAGCCTGCTAACTAAAGTTGATTTCGTTGTTTGTTTTAGTTTAGGCCAAAGTGTACTAAATTGAGATCACATTTTGACAATGTGTTGCATAAACAGTACTTACAGCGCGTACTTAGTTCGGTAAAATAGTGAAGAAACGCAGAGTTTAGTTCAATTTTAGCCTTAGTTAAGGAAGTAGGCCCCGGAGTGCCCTGCTTGGGCACCCCTGTTTCAAAGTAATTAATTTCTAAATAGCCGAAGAGTCAGAACTAATGAGAACTTGAGGCAGCAAAGTTTTTCCCAACTGAAACTGCAGCCAAAGTAAGCATTCATTGTCGTAGAAATAAACTTTTAATGCATTTGTAAACCAGTATAATTTTTTATTTATAACGCATACGCCGTGGTGACTGTTGGGGAAAACTTTCGCTGGCGAAAACTATAAACTTTATACACAAACCAAGTAACTAAGAGCGAAGAAGGTAAGGGGAAAGAGTTATGTAATTTATAAATTATTTTTGTAAACATTTACGAACGATAAATAATATTAACTTAAGGTGGAAATGTTAGAGCGAACGACTGTGAGTGCGTGACTAGGATTGAGCTAACCAAAAAGCATAAAAGTAATGATAAATATGCTCAAAGAAACCAAAGTAAATTAAAATATTGTAAATGAAGCACTAAATGCTGATGTAGATTTGAAGGCGCATTAGGAGACAGCCATAGACACACGAAGCCAACTGGGAACACACACACAGTAGCCAATGAATAAACCGGAAAGGGAAATAGATTCTGGGATTCCTACCTACCTAAAACAACTAAGAAGTAATGCTAGATATATTTTCTAATAGCAAAACTATGATTTAACCTTCTAACCTAAGTCTTAAGTAGTTTATGTTCTATCCAAGAAATTGCCTTCTGAATATATGCACACCACACAGATCAGTTCGAATTGGAGCAGGAAATCCCTTATAAATTCTTATACTTGTTTCGATCCGAAAGACAATAAACAGCTTCTTGGAAATTGTCATTTCAATCAAGGAAAATCTAAAAAAATGTTTCAAGAAAATTAAAAGTAAAAACATAAATCAGAGCTGTGTTACCCATTATGAGCAGTAGGTTTTCCCATATTAAATTGAATTATTCGCAATCTGATTCAAAAATTAATGCTAATTTAAAAAAGAAAAAACGGATTGTGGCCTAAACAATTTACATATTGGACAAAGCTGTGGCTCATAAATTACTTGCTTAGGTAAATAAAAAAAAATTGAATTCAAATCGAACACGAGTGTTTGCAATTTTCATACCGTAGGCCTTAAGTTGTGCATACTTCAAAAAAAGATTACAACAAATATTGATAGCGCAAAATAAACAAAACACAAAACTTAAAAAACATAAAACCGAAAGAAATTGTAAATTGTTAAACTGATTTTAAATATTAAATAAGAAGAAATTTTACTAAAAATACAAAATAAAAAGAAAAAAGCGAAATAATAATTTAGAACAAGAAACTCTAGTGATTTTGAAGGGGGTTTGGAGCTACCAGCAGCAGGAGGGTAAGTGACGCCTCTTGGGCAGCTGCCAGTCCACCAGCACGCTCCTGCCCACCAAGCGGTTGTCCTGGTCCTGGAGCATAGACTGCGCCATCTGCTCCGTGCACTCAAATCGGAAATAGGCACAGCCCATCAGGTGGCCATCGCTCCGCTTGCCTATGTGCACAGCCTGGATGGTGCCTTGGAGCTTGTTCTGGGCGGGGCCACCCTGGGACTCTGACTGGGAACCCCGCCACTGTTGCCAGAGTCTCTGGATTCGACTGGCTCGTCTTTCGGTGGTACCAGGATTGGGTTCCTGATTCCTTAAACTCTGGATTCTGCTGCCACTTGAACTCTGAATCTTGCTAATACCTTGACTAGGATCTTGACCTTCCTGTCGCTGGATTTCTGCGGGAAGGATTTTAGGAGAATTTTTAGTAATAAAAACATTTTCTTTTTTTTTTTGTTTGAAGTTCCGTTTATACATTTATTGCACCAAATATGTGTAATTTGTTTATTTTGTCATAATTTATTCATTATTTTATTTGTTTTTTCTTCTAATTATGGTTTGAAACTGATATATTTCAATATGTTTTATGGTATTTTGTTAGTTTTTTTTGCCTTTTTTTGTCAAAGAATTCACCTCGCTGAAGATTTTCCCCGTGTGTGGAAGAGTGTCTTCCGTGTATATATAGGTAAATATATATATTTATATCGATGGTCACCATTTCGCGTGTAAAGTGAGTCTCTCTCAGTGTAGGGTGAGTGTGTGCTAATGCTTTTTTGGGGGGGTTTCTCCTCGTAATTATTCTTAAGCTTGGGTTTTACATTAATTAACTTTCGTAACGATTAAACAAATACGCTTATATATGAGCATTATATGTATGCGCAGGGTGTGTATATGTAGGTGCAGTTTGTCAGGTAATTCTTTTAAAAACGAGAAGTGTTTTATGGTTTTTTTAAAGTTAAAAAACATGAAATTGTAAACTTTAAAAATGCCATAGAACACTTTTTGTTTTGTAAAGAATTACCTAACAAACTGTTTGTGATTTTCGCTTTTCGTTTTGTTTCTAAAGAAATATTAGTACCTTCGCTATAAATGTATATAGTATGTGGTATATGCTTAGTTTTCGTGGCTCATTAGTACATATATATGATAGAATCAATAATCAACCCAACATTAGCTACATAAATATGTGTGTTTTGTTAATGCCTTAGAATTTCCCCGCTAAATAACGTTTTTCCTTTTCTTACTTTGGTTTCGTTTATAATAGAGCTATAGACGCATAAATAGTTGTGGTATGCAATAACAAGTTACGATTAAGTTAATCCATGTGGTAAGGTGATCATTTTGGTTATCGTTTCATTTAGTTTTTAGTTTTAGTTTAAGTTTTTCTTTTTTTTGTTTGGTTGAAAGGCATTCGAGAGTGTGTGTGTACGAGATAGCGTATAGATATAATATGTGTGTGATTTTGTAACTAGCATTAAACAGATTCGAACAGCATAACGTTGGCCCTATATAGTATAATAAGTGTCATTCCAATCGGGCTTTTTGTACATACTCCCTAACTCTTTTTACATCTCTCAGCTGAAACTGGCGGCAAAGTAAGGTCAATAGACATTAAATAAATACAATTATGGCAGTTGAGATAAGCGCTTAAATTAAGTAAGTAAATCAGGGAAATCAAGTACAAATATATCGTTAATATTATCAATACTGTTGCCCCTCTCTCGCGAGATCTATGCCTAATGTCCTCATAGTTTTCACACTAAGATATATAGAGAATGGTCATCATATGCTTAATATTTAGTTAACAATAATTCACTTCTTGAAATATATATATGTACAGTGGCTATATTCGGATATTATTGGAAAACACAGAAAACCATCGTTATATCGTTACCATATAATATGCGGCGTGTATGTGGGGGAAAAAAACTGTTATACTTTGGTTTTTTATCGATTAACACATCTAGTAGTACAACGAAATGGAAAATTGTCCTTTGATATCCTTATGTATTTTGTATTTTGCTTTTAATATGCTGAGATTACTTTCTTTCTTTTTTTAAACCCTTTAAAATGTGACTTACTAGACTTCGGTTGTATGTTTCTTTCGTTTCGTTTGATTGGTTACGAGAACATGAGAGCAATGTTTGATTCTTCCGACTTACTAACTAGTGCTGGCAAAACATCGGTGCACTATCGATAGTATCCATTTTTTTAACTTTTTTGAAAACCATCGATTGTTTTTCGCACTATCGATGTTTTGAGTAGACCGATTTGACTCAATTTTAAGCCTTTGAAATGATCACGACGATGCTTTCTCGAATGCTGAAAGGGAATTATTTGTTTAGATCATGAATGGAAATTAATCCCTTAAAGCCGGAACAGATCAAGGCTTCAACTGCAGATAATATAATTTTCATAAGCAGAAATTGTAAGGCTTAGGAAACATCGATATTATCGATTTTTCACTAGTAAAACATCGAAAAAATCGATAGTGCAAAAAATCGATTTTTGTCAGCTCTATTACTAACTCTATTTAACAATTTCAAAGGTATTTCGAAGGGAGGAAGTGTCAGCTCTGAACGTTGGAATCAGCTACGAATGATATATATATGTATGGAGGAGGCTGCAGAGATGCTGATCTTAAGAGATAACCCCATTATTCCCCGGGGGATCGTTCGTGTAGATTTGTGTGCAGGCGCTGCCCCGCTTAGAGGCCAAAGCCGATGACTCGTTATACGTTTCCTGTTCAGAAAATTAATGTAAAGCGGTACAGCATTTAATTGGTTTACTTTTATGTACAAAAATACGGGAGTACGTGTATAAATATATGTGTATAATAGAACACAAAATTATCTAGGGCTAGAGAGATTGGCTAAGCGAACAAAAGAGGAGATAAGAGGGTAAGCCAGGTAAGAGGGTTTAACTTAAAGGTAAATCGGTGCTAAAAACTAAATAATCACATAATTAACAAGTAGATACACACACATCTGGGAAGTATTGCAACAAAATTAACACTAGACATAAGAGGCATGGCTTATTCGAATAGCAAAAATCATAGTAATAATTAATAATAATAATAATAATAATAATAATAATAGTGGTGGTTTTGGGAATGTGTAAAGAGAGAGCTGGAACTGCAGTCAGGGAGATTCACTGCTTGGTGCCATTGGTGCCATTGGCTTTCGCTGGCTTACCGGACGTCACGAACGGGCCCACATAGTTGCTGGGGAAGAGGCCGGACAGGCCATTCAGCTCGCCGCGCCACCACTCCGGCTCGTCCCGGCCCAGCACGCTGATGATGTCGTCCTTGTCGAACGACAGCTCGTCGTCGTTTTGTGCTTTGTACGGATAGAGAGCAATGACCTTGTCTGCAGGGAGTTAGTAAAGTTAATCACTCCCCTTAATTAAATATAGTATAAGTTATACCCACCCAAAATCTGCTCCGTCATCTCAATGCGGCTGCCCGACACGGGCGTGTTGCGTCCACTGTTGCGCCCGCCCTGGAGCACCTTCACGTAGGTGGCGGGGAACCAGCCTATCTGGCGCCTCCGGCCCTTGGCCTGCAGCTCGCCCTCCCACCAGCCCGAGTCCGTCTTCTTGCGGATCATGATCAGCTGGCCACGCGTCAGCGAGAGCTGCTCGGTGCTGGTGGCCTCGTAGGGGGCAATGACTTGTGCAATCTCCGAGCGCTTGGCCCGCATGCCCTGGAAAATGATCAGAACAGAGAGGGAGAAAGGATCAGTAAGATGCCACAAAATGCATAGAGAGAGGATCAACAGGTTGTGTCAACAACTATTTACGGGTGTCATGGAAGAGGTGCGTGACATGGGTCGGCTGTAGCTCTCGGCCGGCTCGCTGCTTTGTGTCTTGGACTGTGTATTGATCTGGGAGACTTCCGTGTCGAGGTCTTCGTGCGCTTCTTCCGCGACAGCGCTTGGCTGCTCACTCAGCTCCTGAGCGGGCAGTGGCTGGAACTGCTGCTGCTGCTGTTCGTGCTGCTCAACGGGAGCGTAGGCGGCGGCGGCGGCGACGTTGCCGTTCAGCGTCGCCTCCTGAGTCAGTGCAAGTGTAACGAACGATAACGGTGGCAAAAGCACAGCACATGAAAAGCATTGGATTAGTAGATGGACATGATGGAGGAAGCAACGGTTAGAAACACTGGACTCTTGGGGGCTGTGACCTAGGTCTGTATATATAGTATAGTATATATAGTATAGTACGGGTCAAAACTAAGAAATTAAGGGGCTTGTTAAAGTCAAGGACACAGCCAAGCTAGGTTCTTTGGGAAACTTTAGTTGAGCGAGCATAGTTACAAGCTTTTCTTCTCAAAAAACCAACTGTAAACACCTCATTTTGTACGGTCACATTAGTGACAAGTTTGTATAATGTCGATAATACTCCTAACGCATAGAATTAAGCTGGATTTTTAAGAAAAGATATAAGATATGGCGAATAAGAACGATCGGCACGTGAAAAATGGAGAAAAAACGAAATCATTAGAAATAAAATCAATCCGACGTTATTTTTTGAAAATATAAGCCTGGGAGTTTACACAACTAAAGTTTTACCTAGAAACAAGCTTAGCTCAGTAACAATCCTTGATATTTCGGCCCTTTAACGAATTTAACGACCCTCTAAGGTCTAAGGCCAGGTGTTTATCCACTTACCTGTTCGTAAGCATCGACCGAGGCCGCCGTAGCCACTGCCGCTGTGCTCGCCGTGCCCACGTCCGCTTTCTGGACATAGTTCGAGGGGAACATGCCGGTGCGATTGCCAATGGTGCCCGTCCACCACTCGCCCTCCTTCTTGATGACCATGACCATCTCGCCGGCGCCGAAGCTCAGGTCTCCGTCCTCGGCGGACTCATAAGGATATGCGGCTATATAGTACTCCACATCGCCGGGGGCAGTCAGATCGGCGGCTGGCTCCGGTACCGCGTTGATATTGTCATTGTAGGTGTCCGCCACCGAGGCCACTTCGGCCACGACCTCCGGTTCGATGGCCGCAGCAGCAGCAGTGATGGAAGGACCCACTTCACCCTCGTCTAGCTTCTCCACATAGGACTCGGGGAACCAGCCGGTGTGGCCATTGATTTCCCCGGCCAACCACCCGGGCTCCGCGTTCTGTTCCAAGGGCACCAGGATGATGTCGCCTGGCACGAAGGTGATCTCCTCGGCATTGCGTGCGTTGAATTCGTAGACAGCTCGATATTTGGCGAAACCCTCGGGCGCTGGGCCACTTAGATCCGCTGCTGGAGCTGTGACAGCGCCAATGTCGTTGCTGAGGCCGGCATAGGGATCCGCAACGGCCGTTTCCGGCTCGCCCCAGCCACCACCACTGGAGGCGCCCGTATCCCAGGCAGAGCTGGCGGTGGACTCGTTCTTGCGGTTGTACTTCAATTCCAGCACCGAAGTGCGCTCTACATCGTACTCCTTGTACAGCTCCTCGCACTTGTTGAGCAAAGCAGAGAGCTCCGCCTTCAGCTCCGTCATCTGGATGTCGTTGGAGTTGATGTCCTCCTTCTTGGACTCGATCTCCTTGCCAATGTTCTCCACCTTGTCCTTGATTTGGTTGATCAGCAGCTAGGGAGGCAGAGAGGAGCTTGGCATTTAATAATCTTTAAGGGTTAAGTGTGAACTCACCTGCTTGTGAGCAAAGGCTGCGTTGAGCTGCTCCTGCTGCGCATTCTCGCCGCCCATGGCCGCGTTGCTGGCCTTGCTCTTGGCATCCCACTTGGCCCGCTCCTGGGTGAGCTGCAGCAGCTTGGCATTCTGCTCCTTGATGCGCGCCTTCAGCTGGGCCATCTCGCTCATGGAAGTGTCGCGCTGAGTGCGCATGCCATCGATAACGGTCTTTACATTGGTGACGCCAGCCCGAGTGTCGCAGATCCTCTGGGAGAGGTCCTTGATCTAGTAGAAAAAAGAGTTTGTTTATATCAGTAAAAGGTATATAATAAAGGTATATCGCCTTACCTTCTCATTCAGTGTGCTCAGTTCCACGTTAAGCTGGGTATTGTGTGCCTTCTGCTTGAGCACACGCTCCTGTTCCCTCTGCTTCTGTGCGTTCATTTCGGCAATTCTGGCCTGCTCCCACTCCTGCTGGCGCTGCTTCTCCAGCTCCCTAAATAAATAAGAAAATAAGTCAATAATCTATACCTTTATCTTTAAAAATAGCCTACTTTCTGGCCGCCTCCTTGGCCTCCAGCTCCCGCTTGCGCTGCTCCTCCTTCTCCTGCTCAATTTCACGCTGGCGCTGCAGCTGCCGCTCCAGCTCCTCCTGCTGCTTGCGCTCGGCCTCCAGGCGTGCCTTCTCGCGCTTCTCGATCTCCTCGCGCTCCTTGCGCTCCCGCTCCTCCCGCTCCTTGCGCTGCTGGTCCTCCATGACCTTGCGCCTGCGATCGAGCTCAGCCTGGCCCTTTACATAGTTCTCCTTTCGCTTGTCCTCGAAGGAAGCTGTTTCGAGTAGAGTTACAATACAAATTTAAGAAGAAATAAACCCAGTCACAACTCACTTTGTCCGGGCAATCCAGCAGCAGGATCAGCATCTGCAGCACCCACTACTCCGCCCTGTGAGGACACGGAGGCATGGCGGGAGGCGGGTTGTGAACCCGGGCGCGACACCACCCCGGAAACCGAGCCCGGCCGCGACTTGATCTTGCGCAAGTTGGGCGGCACCCAGTCCTGGGGCAGGGTAACCGGTATCTTCTCCCCGCCCATGGCCTTCTCGCACAGGAACATGGCCAGGATGAACTCATCGCAGCTCAGCCTGCCATCGCCATCGATGTCCGACAGCGTCCAGATCTGGGCCAGCGTCACCTGGGGCAGCTTGCTCTGCACCAGGACACCGCGAGCCTGGGCGCCGGTCAAGTAGCCCGAGCGAGTGCGATCATTGGCATTGAAGACCTGCGTGTATTTGCGCTTCTGAGCGGCCTGAACGGCCCATTCTCCTTGCCTGTGGAGGGGATGGAGGTGAGTTCTTAAATTAGTTTATTCCTAGCAGTATAACACTATCTAAGTTAGCCTAAAGACAGTCATTTAATGCAGAACTTGGGCTTTGCTTATATCTTTGCTTGATGTTCTCTATAAATACTTATTTTACCACTACACCCAAAAAAATAAAAATAAAAAACAAGAGTTGAACCTTTCTACGTGTTGTCTTAAAAATATACTCAAGCAGTATAAAGAGTTTAGTATAGATTTAATACCTAATAATATTAAATGTATACTTATGAGTATAGATTTTATACTCGATAGTAAATTTGATCGAAAATTCGATAACTTATCGCGTTAGCTGGAATTTAGTGTTTTTTTGTTTGTCGCGTTAGTGATTTTTCTCAAATCTTGGTGCAGATTAGTATAGTTTTTATACTTTCGTATTATCAAATTAATAAGCATCTTATTAAGACATTTTTAATACTCAACAGAATAGAATTCATGTAACAATAGTAAGTTTCTATGACGATTTTTTTGTTGTGTACCTTTATCATCTTTTTCTCTTCTTTTGAACTTAACTTTCCTGTTAGTCATTCAAATTGATAAATATTTAGCAGATAAAGTGCCCTATATTACCATGATATTCTGATACAAATTCTGTAGTTCTGCTATAGAAAGCAGAGCTCGTAAACTGCAGCTAAGTGATCTAAGTTGAGCTAGTCATGCTACGCTTTTTTAATAACATTTAATAGAGTTCAAAAAAAGCCCAAACTTTAAAGTTATTCTTGTTAAATATTTAGCAGATAAAGTGTTCTATATTTTACATATTACCAAGTGATATAAATTCTTAATTTCTGCTATAAAAATTAGAGCTCGAAATCTTCAGCTGAGAGCTCCAAGTTGAGCTAGTCATAGAGTTAAAAATAGCCTAAACTTAATAGTTTTTCTTGGTAAAATGAGTCCCAAGTTGTGTTTAAGAAAGCGATAAGCTTCTTCCAAGAATAACAGAAACCTTGAATTGAATTCATTGGAAAAATACACACATTCCCTAGGTACATGAGTACTTTAACCGAAAGCTTATGAATAGTTTCCTATAACCCTCTTGATAATTTCCTATAAAATTAAAAATTAATTCAAAAAATAAACTCCCAATAAATACAGTTAAAAAGAGAGTTCATCTTACAGAGATTCGATGGAGGGCGCTCGCTCCGAGACGGACATATGGCGACTTGGTGGGTTGCTGGAGGGCGGCGTGGGACCAGCCGGCAGCTTGGCCTCCACCACGCCCGGCGGCGAGATAACAGCCGCCGCTGCTGCAATGGGGGGAGGAGCGGCCACCACTGGCGGAGGAGCTACCACTGGCGGAGCAACGGCTGCGGGTGGGACAATCCCCTTGAGCGGATCCATGGGACTCATAGAGCTGGTGGAGCCACGTGGCGTCATCGAGGGCGTCTTCACTCCGTCGCCGGTGAGGGAGGCCAGCAGGCTGGGCGGCAGCACCTTGGGCACCTCCATGCCGCGCAGCTTGAGGTTGATCAGCTTGCAGGCAATGCTGAACTCGTTGATGTTCATCTTGCCATCGGAGTCGGTGTCCGCCAGAGCCCTAAGGGGAGAGGGGAGCAAGCGCAAGCGGAAAAGCATAAAAATAAACTCTTATCAGTCCGGAGTTCCGGAGGCCGTGAGTCATCCGGGGAGTACGTACCATATCTGGCCCAGGATGAGCGGCGGCAGCTGCGACTGCAGGAAGAATCCCTTGGCCTGGGCTCCGGTCACGAAGCCCGCCTGAGGCTGCAGCGCCTTGAACTGCTCCTGGTACTTGACACGCTCCCGCTGGGTCACCGCCCACGCATCCACGGCCGGATTCATCGTTATCCTAGTTTTGCTAAGCTCCGCCTCCGCTTCCTCTTCCTCCTCGTATCCTTTGCGTGTGTACGTGCGAAAGTGGGCTCCTGTGGGCTGCCTGTGTGTGTGTGGGTGTTCGCTTCTCGCCTGCTTAGTGCGCTCTCTTCGGCCGCTGCTGCTGAGTACACATCAAATACATGCTCCGCGCGCGCTCTCTCTTCGCTCGCTCTCTGTGCCGTGCCGCTCTCTTTACTACGACGACTCTGGCCTATTGAGTATCCGTTTTGGCTCCCAACCACCCCACGAAATTTTCACAATGGATTTTTATGGTCTACCTGCAAGGGAATGCAATTCGAAACCGAAAATTAGCTTTAGCACACCACCAACACCTGGCTGGAAAGTCCAAAATACTGCCAGAAGCACCAGCAATTCGTGTCAATTCGATCGTATCGTTTTTATTTTTGCATCAGTAGGCGTTTTCACTCGTCGGGGCCAGCCAACCGAGGGGCACCAACCAACTACTGATAAGCGATGCACCACGACGAACCGCACTGCTGGCGCGTCGGCCTCGGCATTATCAATCAATTTCAACGGCTAATCCGGCAGCTTACTTTGCATTGGAACACAAATTTTTGTATTTGCGTAAATTTTATTTCAATCAATAGTCGGTAGTGTGACCGAACTGGGCAAAGCAGAGAATGTCTCGATATATATCGATAGTTTTGGTAAATGGTACTACAATGCTAGTATTTTTAGTATGGCATTTTAGTATTTTTGACCATTACGTTGTTTGATTACTGTCAGAGAAATCTTGGTGTCTTTCAGCCGCGCTTCTACGGTCTCTTTCTTTTCAAACACGTGGACCTGGTAATACCCGTATTGAGGAATTTTTCCCAAAACTCATGTAACAAAATGTCGGAAACTTCAGACGACGAACAGGCGCAGCTGCAAACCAGCGACGAGGAACTGAGTGGCGAGGAGGAGGAGCAAGATGAGGAAGATGCGGGCAGCGATGCAGCCGCGCAGAGTGGCGACGAAGATGCAGCGAGTGACTCCGCGGAGGAGGAAAACGATGATGACCCAGCCGAGGAGCAGAAGCTGACATGGAAAGATCTCGTACGTTGCATGCAACCATGTTATATGTTAGCATCACTCTAAAGATGTATCTGCTCTCTGTAGGGTCTCAACGAGACTTTGTGCAAGGCCTGCGAGGAACTGAAGTGGAAGGCGCCCTCAAAGATCCAACGCGAGGCCATTCCTGTGGCCCTGCAGGGCAAGGATGTGATCGGCCTGGCGGAGACGGGATCCGGCAAGACTGGAGCCTTCGCCCTGCCCATTTTGCATGCACTGCTCGAGAACCCGCAGCGTTACTTTGCCCTGGTGCTGACGCCCACACGTGAGCTGGCCTTCCAAATCGGCGAGCAGTTCGAGGCGCTGGGTGAGTGTTTAAAGCTGGTTATTTATGTCATTCCTCCCCGCCACCTCCACAATGATGTTAAACCCTGTTTTGATTTTGTTTACCAAACGAAACTATGAAATTATTATTTCTTTATTCGTCACTACCTCTGAGCCTTAAAAACCTTCTACAAAAAAGTCGTGTTTCCTAGAAATTACACAATCTAATTCAGGCTCTTTTACGCTTTTCCAGGCAGCAGCATTGGCATCAAGTGTTGCGTCGTTGTGGGCGGCATGGACATGGTGGCCCAGGGCCTGCAGCTGGCCAAGAAGCCGCACATCATTGTCGCCACGCCGGGTCGTCTTGTGGATCACTTGGAAAACATGAAGGGCTTCAACCTGAAGGCCATCAAGTACCTGGTGATGGACGAGGCGGATCGTATCCTCAACATGGACTTTGAGGTGGAGCTGGACAAGATTCTGAAGGTGTTGCCGCGCGAGCGGCGCACGTTTCTATTTAGCGCCACCATGACCAAGAAGGTCAAGAAGCTGCAGCGCGCCTCCCTCAAGGATCCCGTCAAGGTGGAGGTTTCCAACAAGTACCAGACGGTGGAGCAGCTGCAGCAGTCCTACCTCTTCATCCCCGTCAAGTACAAGGACGTGTACTTGGTGCACATTCTCAACGAGCTGGCGGGCAACAGCTTCATGATCTTCTGCAGCACCTGCAACAACACGGTGAAGACGGCCCTGATGCTCCGAGCCCTGGGTCTGGCCGCCATTCCCCTCCACGGCCAGATGTCGCAGAACAAGCGCCTGGCCGCCCTGAATAAGTTCAAGGCCAAGAACCGTTCCATACTCATCTCGACGGACGTCGCCTCCCGCGGCCTCGACATTCCCCATGTGGATGTGGTGGTGAATTTCGATATACCCACGCACAGCAAGGACTACATCCACCGGGTGGGTCGAACGGCGAGAGCGGGCCGCTCGGGCAAGGCCATCACCCTGGTCAGTCAGTACGACATCGAGCTGTACCAGCGCATCGAGCACCTGCTGGGCAAGCAGCTGCCGCTCTACAAGTGCGAGGAGGACGAGGTGATGGCTCTGCAGGAGCGCGTGGCCGAGGCTCAGCGCACGGCGAAGTTGGAGCTGAAGGATCTGGAGGATACCAAGGGTGGGCGGGGCCACAAGCGCGGCGGTGACAACCATGACGATTCGGAGCACTTTACGGGCGCCCGCAAGCGCATGAAGCCCATGGGTGGCGGTGGCGCCGGCGGTGGTGGTGCCAAAGCGGGGGGCGGCGGCAGGAAGAACTTTGGCAAAAAGAACTGGAGCAAGGGCGGCAAGCCAAGGAGATAGTGCGGATATACATTATATAGTTAGGTTTCGATTTTATTTAATGCTACGTTATTCCATAATAAAGAATAAAATATAATGAAAACAAGAGAGTTTAAGAAGCACTGGATGAAGTTAGAAATGATATCTACAGATTGAGAGGAATTGGATCACAATGAGGATCAGAATGAGGTTTCTATTTAATGACAGGTACGAACGACCAGGAAAACGGAAACTGCAGCTGGTAGGCGCTGCACTCTTCGCCTTATTGAAATATAACAGTTGCAGGCATTAAACTGTTATATTATGTTCAAGAGCAGAAGAATTCGTTCTCTTTCTAAAATTGCTGTTCGCTTGGTACGAGGAACCCCAGAACAGGAAGGTTTTCCATATCAATGGGAATAAAATACCAGGAGCACATAAATGGCAGCTGGTGGACGCTGAACTCTTCGTTTAACTAAAATATGAGATCTCTCTATGTGCTCTCTCTGACCTGAAACTGTTATATTAACTTTACACGCAGAATAAGACATCCTCTGTCTAGTATTTCTGTTAGCTTGGTACCTGAAACCCCTAACAGAGGGTTTTTTCATCCAATTTCCCTTTCAATATCCCATCGATGAGAATGAAATACCAGGCGAACATAAATGGCAGCTGGTGGACGCTGAACTCTTCGTTTAACTAAAATATAACAGTTATAAGATCTCTCTGGCCCAAAACTGTTCTATTAACTTTAAGCGCAGAAGAAGTAATCCTTTATCTAGTATTTCTGATCGCCTGGTATATGAAACTCTGGTACAGAGGATTTTCAGGCTCTTCTACAATTAAACTTCCAAGAAACCCCATTAAGTAGCAAATATCTATCAATTTATTTAATATTTTATAGGTCACATAATAAATCTCCACATAGGTAATGGAAACTGCAGCATGATCTTGTCAAGATATCGAAATTTAATGCAGAGAGTCGTCTCTCTAGAGTCAGATGTAGAATACAAGATCAGTCGGTAAATAATTACATCGAAATGAGTGCAAATATGTTATTGAAAGCCCTGGGGGAAGGGACGATACTGACTATCGTCGGCTCTGTTGAAAGTGTTGAAAGTGTTCGCTAGGCTTCTCCAGTTCGCTTCTGGATTTTGTGGGGGCTGCTGCTGACCTGGGGCCGGATTCCTCTGAATAAGGGATGGACCAGTATTTGCGCCAGGCAACCGATCGTGTTGCTGAGCTAGGTTTGGATTGGGGTTCCAGTATGATGCAGGATTCTGCGGGACAGCGGGATTTGCTCCAGGCAAATTTGGATTAGGATTGCGGTTCCAGTTCGAGGCTGGATTCTGCTGCTGCTTCTGCTGCTGTCCAGCGGAACTTGCTCCAGGCAGATTCGGATTAGGACTGCGGTTCCAGTTTGAGGCTATATTCTCTGGGGCCGAACTCCTCTGAATTAGGGAAGGACCAGTATTTGCTCCAGGCAACCGATCATGCTGTTGAGCTACGTTTGAATTGGGGTTCCAGTATGATGCAGGATTCTGCGGGACAGCGGGATTTGCTCCAGGCAAATTGGGATTAAGATTGCGTTGCTGTTGCTGCTGCTGCTGCTGTCCCGCAGCAGGACGTGCTCCTGGCAGATTCAGACTTGGATTCTGGCTCCACATCTGTGCTAGATGCTGCTGCTGCTGCGGCTGAATCAGGGAGGGACTGGGACTATCGATCCAGTTCGATGCCGGATATTGCTGCTGCTGCTGCTGCTGACCTCCTACCGGCGGCTGGCGTTCGAGCTCCGGGAAGAAGCTTGGATTTGTATTGGAGATGCAACTCGTTCCTGGATACTGCTGCTGCTGCTGCTGCCCCTGAACAGGGGCACCTGCAGGTTGTTGACCTGGGATGACAATCGGATTTGCATTATGGTTCTCCGACGCGGGCATTTCCGAAATTCCCGCTATGAGGCTTAGGAGAGTCGAGTTTCGGGAATATTTGGGCATGTCCTCGAGCGTCATCTTCATGGCCTCTATCTGGAGGGGCTCGTTCTTCGTGGCCTCTGCCCACCTGAGAATGCGGATAATGAACTCGCCCGGCAACAGAAACTTGTAGATCTTGTGCAGTTCCATTATCTGGACGACGTAATCCTGCCAGTTGGCCGCCTCCAGGATCTCAAGTATCGCTATCGTCAGATCACGGAACTTGTGCGCGTGGCCGGGAAACCACAGGTCCTTCATGATGCAGCCCACGGCCTCGCGCTCCATGCCGCAGCGCTGCAGGGCCCGAAAGATGTGACCCACCATGGGAGCGGCCGTGCTCCGGTACAAGCGGCAGTTGACCAGCATTTGCAGCAGATACTGGCCGAGATTGCGGCGCTCGAAGATGTCCGCAAATGACTCGAAGTACTGGCCGAAGATCGAGAAGCTGCGCATCGCCTGCCGGTAGGTGTGAGCCAGGGCCTTCTCCTTCATCGAGAAGAGACGGCTCTCGACCTCGCCTACGGGGCTCATCGTGTGATTGCAGTTCGGCGAATGGCACTTGTTGTCCAGGAACGGCAGGCACTTGGCCCCGAACACCTCCATCATCCAGTGCTTGATGGGAATGTTCTCATAGTTCGATGTGCTCATGGGAGTGGGCACTGGGGCAGGGCGATTATCCCTGCTATCCCTGGGGACATAGTGCAAAGCTGGCTCTATGTTTCTGGTAGTCAAGTTCTCGGGAACATATTGAGAAGTCCGAGAGGCAGGCACTTCAACAGGGAGACTCTGCCGGTTGCTAGTGGCCAGGTTTTCTGGGCCATATTGCGAGGCTTCGGGGAGACTATGCCTGTTGTTGCTTGGTGCATATTGCGACGCCTCGGGGGCAGGCTGATGTGGGGCCTCAGGCACCGCTTGGTGGGGAGCCAAGTCCGCCAGGTCTTCGGGGCCATAGTTTGGAGTCAGGCCCTCGGGGACAGACCGGTAGCAGGGTCCAAACTTTGGACTTGTCTTCTTCGTACGCCTGGCCGCCCGGGCCTCTTCCCGCATCTTGCAAACGTCGTCGGTCACCGCCGTTGTGGGTGCTGGTGCTGCCACATTCTTGGGCGAACGCTTCTTCTTTTTTGCTGCCTTACTCGGCTCCTGATCCTCCTGATGCTCCTCCTGTTCATACAGCGAATGCATGACGGTGGGCTGGGCCTTCAGCACCTCCGGCCTCATTTTGGGTATTCGGAAGGTTCTCAAGCTCTCCGGATTGGGGGTTTTCGGAGGCTCCGACTCTCCTTCCTTCTCCCTCGGCGCCTCATCCTCCAGTTCGTCCGAAGAGGCGGCCAGCGTGAGCACATCGCAGTCTGCCTCGTAGTCCAGCACCTCAGCCACGTCCAAGTAGGGCCACAAAAGGCTCTCCTTATCGCCATTCACATTCACTGGCGGTCGGCCCGATAGCTCCTCGAAGAACTCCGATGTATGGGTCAGCTGATCGTGGATCGCCTTGGGCGGCGTCAGGCACTGATCGATCTCGCTGGGCGACTGGGTGTCCAACGCTTCGAGACAGCGGTTGATGGACATCTCCTCCTGCGAGTCAATCAGCGCCAAGTGGTTGGCCACGCTCTCGTCCGTCACACGGAAGTCCATGTCGAGCTCATCGCGGTCGCCCTCTCCGCCGCCCACGGGGCTGGTCAGCTCCATGGCATCGTCCACAAGCAGCTCCATGGCATCGTCCACAAGCAGCTCCTCGGCCTCCATGTCGTTGGGCATAAAGTCCGTTTGATTGCGGACGAGGAGTTCGTGCTCATCCATCGCGAGATGGCCCAGCATTTGGCTAAACATCGAACGGCCGTTACTTCCGTTTGCCTTTGGTCGCCCGTGGTCATCCTCCGCCGCCTTCGTTTCTTTATTTCCTGGCGGCACTTGGGAGCGACACTTCAAATCCATCGCCATCGTTGGCATGTGGGCCGGCCGGGTCGCACGCTCGTCCGAGATCTGTGAGAACAAAAAGGGGTGGTCGTTAGGTGATTTAATGCACAATATACTGCTTACAGCGGCTTGTACAGCGACATTGGAAAGCTTGGCCGAGTCCGATCCCTCCTGATCGCTGACTGGAGATGGTGACCGACATCGGGGCTTCTGCTGGTGCTCCTGCTGCTGCTGCTGCTTTGGTGCTTTGGAAAGCGAATTAATGGACTTGGTAATGTAGATGGGTTTCTGCTGTTCCCTTTGCTTTGGGGGCTTCTGCTCTTCCCGCTGCTTTGGGGGCTTCTGCTCTTCCCGCTGCTTTGGGGGCTTCTGCTGCTTTGGGGGCTTCTGCTGTGCCCTGGCAGGTGCACATAGCTCCAGTGGCTGAGGTTCAGGCTCATAATCTTCCTCAGGCTTCTTATCTTCCTCAGGCTTCGTCCCAACAGAATTTGGCTGCCTGTTTGTTGGCAAAATGAACTGATTCGCAGTTTGATTCATTCTCTTAAGCGCCTGCGCCTGCTTCTCCTCCAGTCGCCTAGCTACCTCCTCGCGCGTGGGACGCCCCCTCCTGCGCTTCACTGGCAGATCAACCCCAATGTCTCCGGGAGGTTTCTTAGCCTTCAGGGCTTTCCTTTTCCACTTAACGAGCATCTGGTCGTCATCCAGCTCGTCTCCCGATTCAGTCACATGCTTTACGTTGCCTATTGGGTTCTGCTTAGAATTGACTTCGGCTGAAGCTGAAATCGAGGAGTTGGTAGGCTCGGGGGCACTTGGAATCTCAAGATTCATCTCTATCATGGGACTCATTGGACTAATGGGAATTAAGGGCTTGTAGTCCTTGAAATCGACAACAAAATCAAATGGGGATTCTCTTTGCTTAATGGGACAAATTACCGGATTATTCATTGATCCGGGTACCTTAAAATTGGACGAGGAATTGACACGATGGTCAGCCACTGAGTTCGTAAGCTTGGGCGTGCAGACTGAAGAGTCCCAGGGCTGAACCTGGGTGGGAAATGATGGCGGCGCCATGGAATTGCGCCTGGCGGGAGTTGAATGCGGCGCCATGGAATTGCGCCTGGCGGGAGTTGAATGCGGCGCCATGGAATTGCGACGAGTGGGACTTGAAGGCGGCGCCATGGAATTGCGCCGAATGCAAGCTGATGGCGACGCTATGGAATTGCGCCGCCTAAGGGGACTGGCTACAAGAGTCGATGGCGCCGGCGAAGTTTTGCGGCGCTTGACATGGTTGGAGGCCACAGCTTTTCCGGGGGCTGTTGAATTGCGATGCTTCATGACGGGACTCGGACCGGAACCTTTACGGGTTGCCTTCTGTTGACGTAAAAAGTAAAAAATTCATTCAATTTATGGAATGTCAGGTAGGGTGTCACACTTACTTTGGCGAGATCTATGTAGCTTATCCCGTGCCAGCTGAGCTGGTAATCCACACAGATGTCCTGCCATTCCTCCTCCGGAACCGAATCGTCTCCCACAATGGTTAAAATCTGCCGCCAACCTACTCTCCTATCCCGTTCCCGCATTCTCAAGTTTCCTCGTAAAATTAATTCTCATTCACGCGACGATTTGCAAAAGTTTGCGGTACTTTCAGCGTGACCATGCACAGTTATTTTATGACGTTATTCGTAGTGTTGGCTAGCGCCCAAAAGTGTAATATAAATAATAATACTAAAAACGTGATATTTTATTTCCATGATCGCACTGATTGCATAAACTTAAATAATATGGGGATATTTTTTTTTCTTGTCGACAAAAAAAATCCCTGCAAAAAAACGCTGTTGATTCTGAAAGACCTTAACTGGTACATTGCTAGTCCGAAACTGAAAAGTGTTGAGAAAATCGCGGTCAAAGTATCATGCACTGCTTGAATTGGTAGTTTTCAAGGCTTAATAACTACCAAACCTTACGTAGCCTAGAGCTGGTATTTGACCTTTCCACTTCAATATTAAATAAGAATATTCAATAGGGATAGTGGTATTTTCAAAGAACTTGTCTGTCTCGGCTATCGGTTGGGAACATCGATTTAAAAGCAATAATTTGTGACAAACATAAAATTGTAAAATGCATTATAACTAAAGAACCAGAGGTCCCCCAATGGATGTTTTTATTTATTATTGAAGTAGAAAGACCAAAGTCTTTTTTAAGCCTAATACTAGCTCTGGGGTACGTCTGGTTTCGGGGTTATTAAGCCTTGAAAAGTGCTTAAGCAAGCAGAGCATGGTACTTTGACCGCGATTTTCTCAAAATTGTTACGTGATGGAAACTATTCAAATTCGGATTAGTAATGTACCGATCAAGATCTTTCAGAAGCATGCGATTTTTGTCAATCTGTGTAATTGATCGATAAAATAAAATATATAAATGCTGGCTTGTTATAAAACTTTTATTTATAAGCAACTACACCCGCTATGATGGGTGCACTGTAATGAATTTATTGGATTTTATGTTAGTCTGCCGAAATTACAGTTGGAATTAAGCTAATTAAAATTTCTACACGGTATATGTATGTATAAAAAATCAAAGGTCAGAATTGTACTAATCATAAATATTTGCACAATGCACGCGGCCATTTGCAGTGTAGTTTTACAGTCGTTATTATGTGTAAGTGTAAGGCCCCCGCTCCGCGCAGTTAGGAGCATTGTACGTCGAACAGCTCGCAGATGCCTTCGTCGCTTTTCAGCACAAAGTTAAAGTCTTCTTGGGGTGGATTCAGCTGCACTAGCGGGGGGTTTTCTACAAAACGAACGGAGGGGAAGGGTAATGGGTTAGAAATCAGAATGGCTAGGAATTGCCGGCAGAAACCTACCTAGATTTGGGTCATCGGGATAGAATCGTCGCAGCGAGTGCCCGGTCATGTAGTTCTGAAAGATTATCTTGGCAGTCAGCTCGTTCTCGAGCAGCTTCATCTCATCCTTCAGATCGGGATTGCACGAGTAGGTGTGCTCGTCGGTGATCACGTTCCCCGTGGCCCCCGTTCCCTTTCCATCTTCGCTGGAGCGTGACGACATCGAGGGCGAAGGCGTGTCCAGGCGTCGGTAGTCAAAGAACCCGTCCGCGTCATGCGGACTCGCTGTGCTCTTGCCCTGGTTCGTCACCAGGCGAATGTCGATGGTGCTGCCATTGTCCAGCGAAACGCTCAGTTCATTCTGCAAGCAGAGGCAGGTGTTTAAAGTTTACATCGCTTTCGAGGACTAATTAAACCGTATTAAGCTTTCACCAAGTTAGCTTATCTCTCAGATATCGGTACAACACCCACCTGGTTCCGCTGTATCTCCACTTCCTCGTCATAGTTCGGTATGGTGAATACGGAATCGTCTCCATAGAGGTCCAGCAGATCGTCTCGGGTCACATACGCATAGGAGCGATTCGCTGGATCCTGCATAACGTAGCGCAGGTTGCGTTGTGCGTACTCCAGCTGCTTGTCCAGCTCATCCTCTTGCATTTTGAGGTGACTGGTGCGGTCACGCGCCTCCTCGTAGTCCTCTTGGTCCTTGGCGTTGTTAAAGCCCCCACCGCTAAACGAAAATAATACTCTATTATCGTTGTGAAGAAGATGAAGTTTGCCCTTTGAACTATGAACTTTACAAGTTATTTTTACACCCCAAGAAAATGTTTTTTTTTAGTTTCTTTTCATTTACAAAAGATGAAGGTTTAGATAAGAGGAACCACTATCTGTACATTTGGCGTAAGCTACAGACGAATTCCCCTGAAAGTCCTCTATAAAAAAGTGAAGCTATACATATTTCCAAGGCGCTGATAGCGCTGTATTCCACTCAAAATTTCCCACATTTTCGAGTTCGCGCCCTGAAATGGAAATGAGCAGAGAACACCTACCGCCAGCGCACTAGGGAGCAGTGTCTGCCTTTATCAATTAGGCCAATGCCCTCCAGCACATTGGTGATATCGTATATACGCCGCTTCTGCACGTCCAGGATTTTGGTGGCCTGCAAAATGGAAAGGGGGCGAAAGCGCGGCTCAGCGTGGTATTTACGTGGTCTTGTGTCATCTTACCGCTTTCAGATCGATGGTGCCGCCGTTCGACTTCATGAGATCCACGAATTTCTGTGTGAGCAAGACCAGCGAGCCCACGGAACGCTGCTGACCGGGCTGCGAGTGCGGGGACTTGAGCGGCGTGGGCATGTCCTGGGATGTGTCCATGCCGATGGGCTCGTACACTTTGGTGGGCGTCTGGGCCTCGTCCGGGTCCACGTTGCTGGCACCGCCGCCCATCATCATGGTGGAGGAGCCCGCCGCTGCGGAGGTGCTGTCTCTTTTAACAATAGTCGTCGATTTGCGCTTGTACATGGTCTGCGGTCGCTTCGAAGACACTTTTTCCGTTCTGGTAACTCGTTGTGTGGTTGCGCTCAGCATTCAATACTCAAGCAAGGCGAAATAGTGCGAAATTAGTCCAAATTAAATACGAATGTTGGCGCTGAAGGTTTCCGCCATTTATGTCACTTTTTTCATTCTCCCTCTATTCTACCCCTGAGTAGTGTGCTAAAGCGACGCCGCCACTTAGCAACACTTTATCGGGTTATCGATATGTGCGCGCACCTTTCAACACTGATTATGGATTTTGAACAACGCAATTGTCATTTTTAACAATCTTTTATTTTTAATTTATGCTTATAGGCTTGTGGAATATAGCTCATCTACTTGGCCCTTGGCATCCTCCTGCAGCTGTTTCAGTTGTGTATCGCGGAGCACGTCCAGGATCCTCCACTTGGCCTCGAAAAACAATTTATCGTTGATTGGCTCCAAGTCCATTCGAATTACCTAAGAGGGAGACTAACATTTAATTATGAATTAAGTAGGTTTAGTGCATTTACTACCTCACAAAGATTAGATATGTGATGGGATTTATTGATTATTTTAGACTCTGATGGGATATTAGTTTCTGTTCCTTGCAATTTCTCCAAGAACTGGAGTTGAGTTTGCTCACTTCCAGAATCTACTCGCTCCGATTTCGAATCTTCATTTAGGAAACTTAAGTCAGGATAATCCAATGATTTATAGGTGGGCAAGTCCTTAAAAACTTCCCATTGACTTCGCAGCACATGCACCTTTCGTTTCACCAGGACGACCGGCATATTGACATCTATCGCAGATGCAATCTCCCGCCACACCCTTTCCTGACATTCGGTGCTCTTGAAATCCGGACAATTTGGATTCCATAGGCAATCATTTTGGCGATATAGATGAACCAATTGGGTAACCACCTCCTTTTGGGTCAACAGAGTGGTGAACTGGTTTCTCCGATTGCGTTTCATATTAAATGCATTTATTCTTTGAGGAGTATTCTTTGAATCGGAATCGGACTTTGAGAAAATGCTAACCAGGCTCTGGTATCTCTTCTTGATGGTACCCATTAAGCTAGAGTTCGACATTGTTGTTTCGTGGACGACATAATTTCACAATATAAATTTTGACAAACTAATTTTTGAACTTGTCAATATTAAACAGATTTTCCTTTGGATCTCCATACAAGTGTTTCGGGGCAGGTGGGTCAGCTCTTCCAAAAAAGTTCTCTGAACTATGTAGTTCCTTTAGAGTTTCTTCTGATATCGGTTTTTGCTCCTGAAAAATTAAATTGAAATATTGAATGTTACTGGCGCTACGCTTTTACCTCTACATCCTGCAGCAGAAAGTGGAATTCCTCCAGGAGATCAAAGGTCGGTCTGCTGAACTGCACACCCTTTTGTCGGCATCTGTCCATCCGCTTGAATTCCCGCAAAGCTTTCGCGTGCAAAATCTTCATCGCGTATTCAACCTGAGATCGAGACACATTGCCGCCAAACTGGCGAGTTATCCAGCTCCAAAGGATCCTCCGCTTTTTCTCGTTAAAGTAATCCTCGTGCTGACAATTCCAAAGACACTCGTGGCCGCCATAAAAGCGTATCATGGTTACCAAATTACCCGTGTTCCGGAAAATTTCACCTGGATTAATTACAGGTTTTCTGCTTTGGTTATGAGGGTGAGAGTGGCGCAATGAGCGGTGGTGGGAGGTACTCTTTAATTTACGCATTTTTTTGATATTTTATATTTTCCAAAAAGTGCCAAAACTAGAAACTTGCCTACTGAGCGCCCGCTTGGTTTCCAAATATAATTTAAATAATTATTTTAAATATCGAAAAACCACGAGGGCGCGCCACGTTGTCTTGGCAAGCCCAATGGCGCTTCCCAACACTGCCACGTTTTATCCGCTTTGTTTTGTTCGCACATTCGCTTTTGTGGAAAAATTTTTTTTTAAATAAACGTGCCTGGAGCTGCACTTCATACTTTGTGTCGAATATAACTATATTTATATTTTTTATATTCAACATATTTGCAAAATGCCATCGAAAATCAAGCCGCGGCTGTCGCGCGGTGTTTTGGACATGAAGTTCATGCAGCGCACCAAAGTGAAGGTGGATAAGGAGGCGGACGACGAGCAGAGTCGCGCACTGTACTCCAACGAGATCAACGAGAAGATGATCAACTCCAGCTCCAACTTCGTCGTCGAATCCAGCTACGCCATATGCGCTGGCCTCATTGACGGACGCCTCAGCTTCCGGGGTATGAATCCGGAAATCGAACTGCTAATGGAGCAGGAGCTGGCGGAGAAGCGGGCCCACCTAAAACCGGAGCAGCCCAAGGAGGTCTCCGACAAGGATATGGCCAAGGCCTACTACGCCAACAAGGCGCCCGCCGTCACCAGCAGCATGGCCAGGAAGTTCAGCTCCAAGAAGAACTTTAAGCGAAAGCAGCACGGCGGGGACCAAGCCAGTAGTGTCGGCCAACATCCCAAGAAGAAACCGCAGTTCAAGAAGCCCCGCGAGGACGACGATTAGTTGTTTAACCTTTAGTTGTTACAATCAATGACCTAGCACTAGTTAACTAAAATAGACGCCTTTAATTGGACCCTCTTGCTCAGGCGTTGTTACTCTTCACCGCCTGCAGGGCATAGCACATCTGGGTGTTGTTGATCCAGCGCCAGGTGTTGCTCCAGAAGTCGTACGTGCTGCCGTTCACCAGCACCGTTTGACAGTTCACTGGAAAAGGCGTTGAAGGGGGTTAACTAGTAGCGGGGGCTCTGCCAACTGAAAGACCTACTTGTGTCCAAGATTCGCTGCACGTCCAGTGGCGAAATCATCTTCTCCCAGTGATGCGTTCCCCTGGGCACAAGATTCAGAACATATTCGCTCAGGATAACGCCGCCAAACCAACTAGGGATGGTCTTGTTCAGGGTGGTGATAAAAATGGATCCGCCAGGCTTTAGGGTGCGCACACTGGCCTCCAGCAGGGCCACCTTATCGTCGACGTGCTCCAGCACCTCGGATACAATCACAGCATCGTAGCACTCGCAATTGGCCTTGGCATGCTGGTCCACCGGCTCCATTTTGTACAGAACATTGCTGGCCAGCTCCGGACTGGAGCTATTCAGGTGATCGCGGGCCGCCTCGATGAGCTTCTCGCCCAGATCGATGCCCGTGACCTGAGCACCCAGGCGCCCCAGTTGCTCCGTGAGCAGGCCGCCACCGCATCCGACCTCCAGTATCCGCTGTCCCTTGAGCACCTTGGTGGTATTTACGTAACCAGGCTCCACTGTGCCCCGCGAAACGATGCCGTCTCTGATGAAGGGAACTCTGCAGAGGATATAGTATGTTACCCAATCTCTGAACAACTGGGATTTGGATCCACCTACCGAATCTCGTTCAGGGCATGCAGTGCCCCCATCGTTCCGTTCTGGTTCCACCACTCAGAGGCCTGATTCTCATGATGCCGCACTTCCTTCTGGGTGCCGGCATCGAGAGGCGTCGTTGTGCTGCTGTTCCGCGCGGATTTTGTCGTCAGAGCACCTGCCAGCCGTTGGCTCAGCCTTCTGGAATGCAAGACGTAATTTAATACATATTTATACAGTTTATTTGTTTAAATCTTACGCGCTGGTAAAAAGCGTATTTCTCAGCATTTTTTGGAGAGCAACAACAACAACAACAAGCTTTGACAGAGAACAGCTGACTTTGTTTTGCTGCAACTGTAGCAGACAGGGGCGCCGTGAGAAGCTTTTTCTAAGGGATCTTTATGAGATTTGTAGAAAAGAAAAATTGAAATTTTGTTATACTATAAATGCTTAAATATTTGATAATTAACTTGATTTCGATCAAGTTATATGAAGGAAATGCAAACATTTTAAATATATCTGACTGGGGGGACTGACAAGTTGTGAAACCCCTTGTAACTACGCCCCTTGGGAATCACTCAGAGAGATACAAATGGAATGAAACACTCTCTCCGGACTTTCGGGAACGGAGCTGCTCCGATCGTTGGTTCTTTATCATTCTTCTTTAACCGCTAATTCAAGAGAGAACCACCTGCCAATATCGATAAAGATAAGCCTTTGTCGCCACTAATCGCCCATCTGGGGTTATTTCGCCATGGCCCACGATTACAAGACGCTCGAGAACCAGGATTCCGATGTTGAAAGTGGCCCTAGCCCCGCTCAGGGCGCCCAGGATGGACAGCCACAGCCGGAGCGACCGAAGCCGGAGCCGGAGAATCCGGCGGCTGCCCAGATGCTGACGGTCTCCGTTTTCATGCTCCTCTTCCTCGGCTCCTCGTACTTCCAGCCGCGTCCACGCTTCCAGCAGTATCGCGGCGGCAGAGGTCATGGTCTGCAGCAAAAGTATGACTGCAACATCCAGCTGGTAGAAACGATACCCCAGAACCTCACATATCCTGCCGGCAGCCCGCAGTTCCTGGGCACCTACGAGGCCTGGCTGCAGTTGCTGGACAGCGCCAAGTCCACTTTGGACATTGGCTCCTTCTATTGGACCCTCAAGGAAGAGGACACGCCCGGAGTGAACGACAGCAGCACACAGCCAGGCGAGGACGTGTTCGCCAGGCTGCTGGCCAACGGAAATGGTGGCAGCCGGACGCCGAGAATCAAGATCCGTATTGCCCAGAGCGAACCGTCCAGTGTGTCGCCCAATCTGAACACCAACCTCCTGGCCAGCAACGGAGCTGCCGAGGTGGTGAGCGTCTCGTTCCCCAAGTTCTTCGGCGGCGGAGTACTGCACACGAAGCTGTGGATCGCGGACGGCGAGCACTTCTATCTCGGCAGCGCCAACATGGACTGGCGAGCTCTCACCCAGGTCAAGGAGATGGGCGTGCTCGCCACGAATTGTCGGGAGCTAGCGACCGACGTGGCCAAGATCTTCGAGGCCTACTGGATCCTGGGCAACAGCAAGGACTCGCGGATTCCAGATTGGAGTTATCGACTTAACACGCAGTACAACCAAGGGAGTCCCATGCAGATAAATGTGAACAAGAACACCAGCATGGAGGGCTTCCTCTCCAGCTCACCGCCACCCCTTTCGGCCAGGGGTCGAACCAACGACCTGGACGCCATCCTTGGCACCATTGATTCGGCCATCACCTACGTGAACATCGCTGTGATGGACTATTTTCCATTGACCATCTATGATCAGCGCCACCACTACTGGCCCTTCATCGATGATGCCTTGCGACGGGCGGCTGTGGAGCGCGGCGTGGCGGTGAAGCTGCTCATCTCCTGGTGGAAGCACTCCAATCCCAGCGAAGACAAGTACCTCCGGTCCCTGCAGGATCTGGCCTCCACAAAGGACAAAATCGATATACAAATCGTGAGTTGAAAGGGGGGAAAGGATTAAGGTTAAATTAAGTAGAAAATCTTAGCTAAAGGGAACTTCTCTCTTATGGCTTGTACATTGCAGGCATAGCATGGAAGAGAGAGCGAGAGAGGGGAACAAGAAAATCACATTCACTAGAATCTAAGAAACTTCCTAAATATTAGTTTAATTAATAAGGAAAGGACTTAGTTTAACTCAATTTGAAAATTTTAGGTAAAGAAAACTCCTCTTATGGCTTGTACATTGCAGGCATAGCATGGAAGAGAGAGCGAGAGAGGAAAAGACAAGTACATTCACTAGAATCCAAGAAACTTCCTAAATATTATTTTAATTAATACGGAAATGATTTAGTTAAAATAATTTGAAAATTTTAGGTAAAGAAAACTCCTCTTATGGCTTGTACATTGCAGGCATAGCATGGAAGAGAGAGCGAGAGAGGAAAAGACAAGTACATTCACTAGAATCCAAGAAACTTCCTAAACATTATTTTAATTAATAAGAAAAGGATTTAGTTAAAATAATTCGATAATTTTTTGCTTAAGGGAACTTCTCTCTTATTGCTTGTACATTGCAGGCATAGCATGGCAAAAAAAGCGAGAGGGAGAGGAACAAGAAAAGTTCCTTTATTTTAATTAATAATTTTTCTTTAATATAAAATTTAAAATAACTATAATATTTAATTAATTTACTTTAATTTCTGATGCAGCGTCGCTTCATCGTGCCCGAGGACGAAAGCCAGGCAAAGATCCCCTTTGCCCGGGTCAACCACAACAAGTACATGGTCACCGACCGAGTGGCCTACATCGGCACCTCCAACTGGAGCGGCGACTACTTCACGGACACCGCCGGCATTGGCCTGGTGCTGAGCGAGACCCACGAGACGGAGCACACCAAGACGCTGAGGAGCGACCTGCGCGACGTCTTCGAGCGGGACTGGAACAGTGGGTACGCCCACCCGCTGAAATGAGCACACACATCCTCCACACATGTTTTTATTTGTTAGTTCTACGAAACTTTTAATTCAAAGTATTTTTAACCGAAGTCTCACAATTTCTTCAATCTTATTCATTGCTTTCTTTTATTCAGTTTTGATTATGCGTGTGAGTAAATAAGGAGGGGTTCGTTGTACGACCACATAACAGAAAATACGAAAATAATACGTGATAATTGGAATAATGCAAGTGTATATAGTATGTACAGTGAGCAAAAAAAAGAAGGAAATCATAAAAAAATAAAGTAAATAAGGATAAAATTCATAATCCATCGTCGGTTGCTTTTGATTTGTAACATTTCTTTGTACAAAGTGCCTCCGATTAAGCTGCCTCGCTAGCTACGCTAAATACTCGTTTTCAAATGTAATGTTTGCACTAAGATTAGGTTGGGCGAACGGGCGAGCGCTGCCTTTGTCGTCGACTCATCCGCTCAGTGAGAATCAGGATCCATGTATCCGGGGGCAGCTCCTGCATCACTTGACGTTGTTGGCGCCGCGCCTCAGAAAGTTGTTGCTCGCAATGCTCTTCTCAATGGCCGCGTTGATGAAGGAAACGCGAGCCAGGAGCGTGTTGTAGATGAGCAGCAGGCAGCGAGCATCGATGGCTGAAAGGGAGAACCCTTTAGTTTAGTACCTTTAGTATAGAAGAGTCCTAGCGCCGAACTCACCTGCATAGAGAATCTGCTCGCGACGCAGCGGCCGATTGGCCCAATTGGAGCACTGGTTGGACTTGTTCAGCTTCTTGCCAAGGCACATCAGTGAGAGATCGGTGAGGGCATCGCCGGCCCGGTTCACATTGCCGTAGGGCAGCTCCACGCCGAAGCGTTGCTTCTTCAGCTCCAGCCAGAGATTGCGCAGGTCCAGGTAATGGTGTGGCATTTGCAGGCGCAGCTGCAGCGGCAGGGAGCGCTGCAGAACGCTGAGATCGCTAACAATGGAGAAGCCCACCTTCAGGATGTTCACGTTGTTGAAGATGTTGGCGCCCAGCGCGCGCCAGTGCTCCGAACGGAGGCTCTCCCGGGCCAGGCAGTCGATCAGGTAGACATTGTGCCCGGTGGCTATCTGCAGCACGCACAGCTGGCTGTCCCCGCACACATTCTGCATCCACTCCGAGTCCAGGTAAATGGTGTGCTCCATCTGCAGGTGGTACAGCATGCGGTCGAACTGCGCCGCCGTGTCCACAATTATCAGGCACTCGTCCGGCAGGTCCATGGTCAGGTACATATCACAGCCACTGGCCGCGCAGCTGGCTTCGCCGCCATCGGATTCCCGATTTGACGAGTCCGTGGAGCCGTTCCGCGACACCTGCGACTTGATCTCCAGCGGGCAATCGTTCGGGTTTAGCTTGAACTCCTTGTACCAGTAGATGGCTTCCGAATGGGCCTGCGCCGCGGCCAGGTAGCTGACAAAGTCCTTGCGCAGGGCATGGTCATAGGCGTGGACGCTGACCAGCTCCCGGAAGCTGGCCAGGTTGATGCGCGCCTTCTCGTACTCGCGGTACAGGTAGTGGAGATAGCTGCACGTCTTGGTGAACTTGTAGTTGGGCGTCACGGCGTCGTCGAAGCCGTACTTCTTGGCCAGCCGCGCCACAATCTTGGAAATGGGCCGATAACTGAGCACGTTGTGCGAGATCTTCAGATTCTGGTAGCGTCTGCAAAGGAAATTGGGTTTCACTAGGAAGATGGCAGACAGGGAGAAGATGGAGATATCTTTACACACCCCAGCAGATGCTCGCAGAGCTGGATGACCGGCTTCTCCTTGTGGAGCAGCGAGTCGAGAAACGTGACGAACGGCAGGCGCTGCTCGGTGGCATGGTCCAGGTACTCCTCGGCCAGCGGCAGCTTCTCGATCGCGATCAGCGGAAAGGCCAGCTCCATCATGTCGAATTCGTGCGTCAGCTGCAGGCTGATGCTCCACTGGGTGACCTCCTTGACCTGGCCGGCCTCCAGCAGCTCGCGCAGCTTGGGCAGCAACAGCTCCCGGATCTGGCGCAGGCTGTAGGCATGAATCACAGCGTTGTTGAGGCTCAGTAGGCCCGACATCTTCACAAAGTTAAAGGCAATCATGCTGGTGTTCGGATCACAGCCCTCCTCGCCGAGATGCTCCGGGAACTCGTCGTACAGCTTGCACACCGTGTCCAGCACGAAGTGTGACAAGCTCTTGGGCTTCACGTTGCTGCTGTCGGGACAGTTGGCGAATATCTTTAGAGCCAACAGCAGTGTCGGCTCCTGGTGGCCCATCAGGGCCTTGCCGAACTCCTGGCGCAAGTGCGGCGACTTGTTCTTGCTGTACATGTTCCACTTCTCGCGGAAAACTTTGAAGAACTCCTCCGCCTCGGCGTCCAGGGTTGCGTCGAAGTTGCGACCATTGATCCCGGCACCTGTTGTGATATCCGCCAAGCGCTTGATCTTCAGCCGCTGCATCAGCTCCTCAAGCTCCTCCTCGTCCGACTCCATGCCGCCGGGTATGGCGTTGTACATGTGGCGGTTGTGGTCCTTGCGTGCCATTTTCCACCGCCCCTGGGCCCCGCGATACGAACTGCAAGTGAAAATGGCAATTGCAACAAATAAAAATTTCGCCTGCGATTCGCAAGAACAACAACAAGCGACGGAGATGCCAGCTTGCGCAGGGATGACACCTTTTCTAATTATCTTTTAAAGTCTGGCAACGCCGTTTATTGGGTTCTTGAGGGTTTCCGGCCTTTTTCCGTGGAAAATCGAATATCCCACATACCCGCCACATATGGGGGGTTCTTAACAGCAGGTGAGAAAATGGAAAATTGTGGAAAAGTGATAATTGCCCCGCAATGTCTGGCAGCGCCACCTTTATGATCTATTTCGGTGTGACCAGCTGCCATGTAGGCGAAAATCCGCTCATGTTTACACTTTTTTTTTAGTAATCAGCGCGGGCACACTGTCGCACACGTGCGTTTTTTGTTTTTGAGTTTCGCGTGTGTTCAAAAATGAAGTTGAAAAAAGTGAAAACTCTGGGCAAACCCAAGCTGGGAATCAACAAAAAGAAGCCGGCAAAGGATGCCATTAAGCAGACGGTGGCCAAGAAGGCCGGAAAAGCCCCGGAATCAAAGGAGATAGCCAAGAAATCCAAGCAGAAAGCAGCAGCACCTGTTAAGAATGGCAAACCGGCGAAGAAGGGAGCAAAGAAAAGCCACAAGGAGGACTTGGAGGGACTGAAGGACATTGATCCGGAGTTCTACGATTTCCTCAAGAAGAACGACAAGAAGCTGCTGGACTTTAATCTGTCCGACAGCGAAGACGAGGACGAAGAGGAGGAAGAAGAGAAGAGCAAATCGGCGGCTGCTGAAGGGAGCGAAGATGACGAGGAGAACGAGGAAAAGTACCACAAGCCCAGCGACGATTTGGCGGTGGCCAGTGATGAGAGCGACTTCGAGGACGAGGAGGAGGAGGAGGCCGCTGCAGGTGGCACCCAAAAGGTCACCCTCAACCTGCTGCGCCAGTGGGAACAGCAGTTGGGCCAAGCCAACGTCTCCATCGACATTGTGCGCAAGGTGATCCAGGCATTCAACTCGGCCCTGGCCAGTATATCGGCAGACGGGGCCGATGGTGGAGAGAACGCGCCCAACGCGGCCGCCTTCAAAGTCGTGGGCGCCGCCGCCTTCAATGGAGTTATCCAGCTGTGCGTGCTTCACCTGCAGCCCGCAATCATCCGAGTGCTGGGCGTTAAGCCCAACAGCAGCCTGCCGCTGCACAAGCACAAGAAGTGGGTCAAGGTGCGCGGCTGTCTGCGCTACTACCTCACCGATCTGATCCGCCTGGTGGAGCAGGTGTCGAGTGCCAACATCCTGGGCGTGCTGCTCAAGCATCTGCATCAAATGGCCGGCATGGTGGTGCCCTTTACGGCGCTGGGCAAGACCATCCTGAAGCGTCTGATCGTGCTCTGGGCAACGGGCGACGAAACCGTGCGAGTGCTGGCCTTCCTTTGCATTCTGAAGATAACCAGGAAGCAGCAGGCCACCATGTTGAACCATGTCTTGAAGGCAATGTACTTGGCCTACGTAAGGAACTCAAAGTTCGTGTCGCCAAACACGCTGCCGGGCATTAACTTCATGCGCCGCTCGCTGGTGGAGATGTTCGCCTTGGACCTGAACGTCAGCTACCAGCACGCCTTTCTGTACATCCGACAGTTGGCCATCCACTTGCGAAATGCCGTGATCCTCAAGAAGAAGGACAGCTTCCAGGCGGTGTACAACTGGCAGTTCATCAACTCGCTGCGCCTGTGGGCGGATCTGCTCGGGGCGAGTGCCAACAAGCCGCAGCTGCAGCCTCTGGTCTATCCCCTGGTTACCATTGCCACCGGCGTGATCCGTCTGATACCCACCGCTCAGTACTTCCCGCTGCGCTTCCATTGCCTGCAGACGCTCATTTCCCTGTCCAAGGAGACGAACACGTATGTGCCAGTACTGCCTCTGATCGTGGAGGTCCTCAAGAGCAACACCTTCAATCGCAAGCACACGGCTGTGTCCATGAAACCGCTGCAGTTCACCTGCGTCCTCCGACTGAACAAAGCCCAGCTGGCGGAGAACGGCTTCCGGGATGAGGTGATCGAACAGGTGTGCGGCCTGCTGCTGGAATACCTCGCCCACGAGTCCACCTCGCTGGCCTTCAGCGACCTGGTCGTGCCCACCGTGATGGCCATTAAGGCGTACCTGAAGGATTGCCGCAACGCGAACTATTCCCGGAAGCTGAAGCAGCTGCTGGAGAAGGTCCAGGAGAGCGGTCGCTTCATTGAGCAACAGCGCGGCAAGAGCAGCGTTAACTTCGACATCAAGGACGCCAAGGCGGTGGCTGCCTGGGAGCAGCAGCTCCGCCTGAAGCGCACGCCGCTGGACATCTACTACGGCAGCTGGCTGAAGACGCACGAGACCAAGAAGCGCCGGCAAGCGGCGCAGGTGGACGAGATCAATGCGGACTACGATGTGCCCAAGCTGAAGAAGCTGCCCGCCAAAACGGGAGTGCCGGTGCGCAATGAGAAGGGCGAGGTGGAGCTGTTCCCCTCGGACTCGGAGGATGAGGGCGATGATGGCCTGCCCATGGGTTCAGATGACGAAGATGAGGAGGAGGAGGAGGAGCTGGAAGAGGTAGAGGTAGAGCAGCCGAAATCGAAGAAGGCCAAGAAGGAGCAGCCCGAGAAGCTGAAACCCCAGCCAGCTAAGGACGCGGATGATTACGACGAGGCCGGCGGGGCCGTGGATATAGTAAAGGACTTGGACTTGAACGATTGGTAGAACATTTAAGATCATTTAACTATATTTACACATTAAACTTTTTAAAAATACCAAGCCCCCATCATTTGATTCACTTCTCCGGCGGCTCCTTTCCGGGAATAAACTCGTACTCCTTGTATTTGGGGAAAGTGCCAATGGTGGGCCCCTCCACCTGCTTGGGCAGCGCCTTGTCGTCCTTGTCCTTGGCGTACGTGGCCTCCAGTTCAGCGGCGTTGCGCTTCTTCATGTCCATGATCTGGAGGTTCTTCACCAGCTCCTCCCGCGTAGGCGGCTGCTCGCGGCGACCCCGCAGCCATGCCTCCCACTCGGCGGTCAGCTCCTGGTCGAAGGCCTCCTTGTCCGCCGGCTCGAACCATCTCGAAGGCTTGCGCTTCCCGATTGCAGGATTTGCCGGAATCTCAAAGTATTTGTTGCCGAAGTAGTCCTCGCCAATGTAGTCGCCGCGGAACTGGCGCGGCTTCAGGGACTTCCAAAAGTTCTGGAAGATAATGCCGAGCACATCGCGCGTCGGCTTGTTGGCCATGCTTTATTTGATTTGATTTTTTATTCGAGAGTAGCAAAATGTAAACTTATTTTAGCTGCGAAATGATTGAGGTTAGGTCTGACGTTTGTTATGACATGAGCAGCTGATGGCTGCTGGGCAGTGTTGCAAAGTGCCGGCGGTTTGACAGCTAAATTCAAATTCTCAGGTTCGGTTTCAGTGGCAACGCGTAGGGGCTGAACCAATCCCTCTGGAAAATGGACAGCAAATCCGTGCGCAGGCTGCTGTTATTGGAGTACACGTCCTGCAGCAGTAGCCCCATGCCCGCTGAGTAAATGAAATGCTCGCCCGACCAGCTGGCGGCACCTATATAGGCGACTTCATCGGTGACCAGGTAGGAATTGCAGCTGACCCTCCCGCTGGAGATCTTCTCCAGCCCATCGGTGGTGGGCACCACGAATCGGCGCTGAAATGGGGTCTGTAGTTAGTGAAATTCGTAGGGGTTAACTCGGTTGCACTTACCACTTGTATGTCCACCTCCTCCCGCATCTTGTTAAGCGCTTGCAGTGATCTCAGGAAGTGATCCTCGCCCGGATCCGAGTACTTCCACCAGGAAATGAGCAGCTTGATGGCCACACCCTTCTCCAAGGCAGCCCTCCGCAGGGCATTGTCGATGTAGGACCAATACTCCACCTTCTGGCCGCGCCTCAAAAGCGGCGAGTAATCCATCAAGGAGATAGATACGAATTCGGTGGCCCTGTCGATGGCTCCCAGAATGGTGTCCAGCTCGAGGGTCCTGCCAGTGGGCGAGAGACCGGGTGGCGAGGTGGCCAAGTAGGCACGCATCGTGTGGTTCTTGTTGATGTTCAGCAGCAGTGGTCGCCGCTGATTGATGTGCGTATGGTACATCCAGGGCCAGTACTCCGGCACCTCATTGCTACCCAGGTACCAATAGGCCTTGAAGATCTTGGCCAGATCCTGCGCCAGATGCGGACAATTCCTGGCCAGAACACCAAGCTCCTTCCGCTGCGTGAGCGATCGCCAGTCCATGTCCGCGCTGCCGAGGTAGAAGTGCTCGCCGTCCACTAGCCATAGTTTCGACTGCAGGAAGTTGATGCCCACGACCTCCGCTGCTCCGTAGTTGGAAAGGATCCGGGCATCGGCATGCCACAGACTGTCCTGGCTGCGGTTTAGCACGATTCGCAGTCGCAGCTTGGGCCTGCCCACATCCCCGTTGGCCAGCAAGCGCTGAAAGAGATGGTCGCCGGGCTCAGTGCTACTATCGTTGACGTCCACACCCCGCAGAGTCCAGTGGGGCGCGGCTATGTCCAGCGAGGTCCTTGCCCTGCCCAGCAGCAGCTGCCAGGCCTCGAAGGTGCTCCGCAGACGGGGGTGGCTACCGTCATAGTTGCTGTAGTTCAACCCGATGGGCAGGCTCTCCACCAGCTCGAGTTGGCATGGCAACGGAGTGTCCACGGGCACGGGGCTGTTTGCGCTCTCGTTTCGGTGGAGGGTCTCCCACGGCAACAGCAGGACAATCAGCACCAGGACGAACAGTATGAACACGGGTATGATGTAGCCGTGGCCGCAGCAGCAGCATACCTTCTGCCCATCTCGGATCTGATAGTTGCAATTGGGACGCCGGCAGCATGAAGTGGAGGAGGCTACAGTAGCCTCTCCTTCCTGTTGGTTGGGCACAGGCTGGTACTCCCCGGGTATCTCGTGCACACCTCGACGCTCGGACATCGTGAAGGGGTCAGGACTAAGGCCGACTGCGCTTTGCCAAACATTTTCCCATCCGGACTTATTTATTATTCGCACAGTTGTTGGGAATTGTCGCCCGCCCACGCAAACAAACGGGGCCAGTGCTGGAAAGCAGCTCAAGTCTTAAGAGCGATGGCTGGCTTTAAATTAGTTGGAAAGTATTTGGAATAGGTTTTGAATAGGTACTACGATATAACTAATCGTTTGAAGGAAAATTTTTTATTTCATAATATTATAGAAGTTAAGAATTGGTCTAATTTTGGATGTTTATATTAGAGCGGTTAGGGATTAGGGAAGTTTAAAAAAGTTACTTGTTTTGTAAGGTGTTTCAGGTATTCTTAAACTATTAGCTTAATATCTATGGAATCTATAGTATAGATTTAGGGGCAATAGCCAAGCTATATTTTTTTTCTAGCTTTAGTAAAGCTATAAGATCAATTATTATCTATTTAAAACTTCAAAACATAAAATATTCTTTTTAAATCGAATCTATTTTGTGGTAAATAATATTTATTTACTTAATACTGATTAGGGTTAATAATAATAGGGCTTGTATCTAATTTTTAGTTTTAAAAATGTAAAGCTACATATCTTTGTATCAAAACTTAAATATATATTGAGGCTAGAATTAGTCTAAGTTCTTAGTTATAAATATGTAAAGCTAAAGATCTGGCGGGAAAGTAGCCAGCACCGGCAGCACTACCGCCCCATTCGCGACACCCTCGCACACTGGCTCGACGCAGAGGCCGCCGAGCGAACGAATTCAGTCTGTGTTAAAATCTTCCGGCTGAGAGGGCTGAAAATTTTGATGACGGCTTAAGTGTTGCGCTAAAATATCAATTCCAACGAGTGTCACACGTATTTGAGTATCGCCTAAATAGGACGCGAACAATGGCTGCGAGATTGATGAGCGCCCAGGCACAGGTACGTTCCGTTCTGGAGCCCAGCCGCCTCCTCCGGCCGTCCGAAAATCCACGCAAAAAACTCTATATATAAACACCAGAAATCAAAGCTGTGCTGTGCCCCCTGATAAAGACTGGAACACTGCGCAAAAAATACGCGAAAAATTGATGGCAATCCATGTGTAGATTTTAACCAATTAGCAAAGGACGTGGGACATCGAAGAATCGCGAATTTTTTGCGCACAACGCTTTTCTAACCTAAAAACGAAATCAAAAGTTGTTAGGTAATCGAGTGTACGTACATACGTTGTGATTGTGATACTCGGTCCGGTCTCAGCCAACGGCTGCCCCTGCATCCAGGGCATAGATATGGAGCACCAGCACCGGGGAAAACGGGAGCATCCAGCAATTAGCAGCGATTCGCCGCGGTCCGGATGCAGTGGCGGCGCAGCCATTTACATAAGCAGTTATTTAACCAGGAGTCCCTAGCATATATCTTCGGGGGGCAGCAGCAGCTCCGCCTTATCTGTGACAGGTCTACTTACACTCCGATAGTGTTCCGCACTAAATATAGCTTGAATAAATGCCGTCTTCCAACTCGGACATCACGCGCACTGCCCCGGGGCTGGAGAGGAGCGAGTCAAGTGGGGTTTTTTCCATTTTTCCATGGCCAGAAGGCTTCACTGTACTGTATTCGCCAAGTTGCCAACAAGTTAATGACCTGATTTGACGTAATTGAGCTGCCCTGCCATCGCCCTCGCAATTGTTCCCTTTTGTTTGTCTGCGTCACGTGGCTCTGGTTAATTCCAATGCATTGCTGCGGCTGCAGTTAAAAACAAATTTGTAATTTGTTGCAATTTAATGGGTCTTTAAACGGGCACTATCTTTGTGTTTAGCTTTTCACAGCTGTTTTCTGCTATAAATATTATGGCACTGCTCTCTAATTGTTGTGTTTTCTAGAATATCTTTTAGAACATTTTATTTCTTTGAGAAATTAAATTAATTTCTAAGAATAAAAAACTATTTCTAAAAGAAATTAAATTAAATCTAACAGGAAAGTTACATTTCTTCAAAGATATAAATTATTTTTGCGTGAAAAACATTTTTTTATACAAATACATTTTTTTCGTAAATATAGAAGAAATTGAAATAATTTTGGCTGGAAAGTTTCATTTCTTCAAGAAGTGTTAATTAATTTTGCAAGCTAAGCTAAAATACCTATATGTTTTATTCTTACAGATTTCAATTATTTTTTAACCAGGCAGTATACACTTTTAAAATACTTAAAAATAAATGAATTAATATTATGATATTCTTATATAAAATAAAGTGAACTCCAAAAATGTGTTCTAAAAGATCCCTAGCTCTTGCTATTGGCTTTAAAAACATTAATTCTTAGGAATAATCTTGGAATATTTATTTTAAGAGAATTTATTGACTTTTTTGATATTTACTAAGAATGAAATCTCAACAAATTTAATAATAATAAAATATTATAACAACGTAGACCTAGAAAATTTCAATGAATTCTTGGAATATGCCTAGAAATTTCAAAAGAAAGCAAACTGATAAAGAAGATACCTCCCAGAGAGGTACTTTAAATTAAGTAGCTACAATTTATGACTCCCAAAATAACACTCGCTTGCCAAGTGCCCAGTGCGTTGTTGATCCCAGAATATCTTTAAAATAGAAAACCTAACAGAACCAAGATAAAACAGAAGTGTAAGCCTAGCGCAGGTTATTATTAGGAAAAAAAACCAAGCACCATAATCAAATGTATTTATTTTTATACAGTCCTTAGATTATTCATAGTTTATTTTTTGGGTTTCAGTCCGACCTTTAATCTCTGCTTTATTTTTGCCCCAAAACGTCATCATCTTCTAAACATCACTGCTAATTGAGATTTCGTACATTTCCTGATAAAGCTGCTCCAATCTAATTAAAGTTGAGAGGGCCCGTGACATGATAATCAAGTGTTTATTACGGCTGCCAAACAATCGAATCAATCAAATCAGCAGGAGTACTATACGTTGTGTCCCCAAAGAGTCTGCTCTGTACTGATAAAAATGGCTGGCAAAAGTAGGGAGAGTTCACTGTACTTTTCATGACTGCTAAATTATGTTCTCTGGCAGAGTGCTAATTGCTTGATCTTGATTTGTTTATTCTGGCAGTAAGCGGAGAAAAATAATGAAAAATAATAGGAAACTTTTTTTAAGAAATATAAATTTGTTAATAAAATTGATTATGAAATTGAGAATGTTCTGTATCAGTTTTATTTCAGAAACAGATTATCTCCCTTTGAAATCTCTAATTTATATAAATAATTTAGTAATACTCTTTAAATTAAATCCAATCGGATTATATAACTAATATTTGAATTACATAAATGTAAACATTCTTGTGAAATGTTTTTATGATATTTAATAAAGATATTGATATATTGATATTTAGATTACCTCCCTTTGAAATCTCTAATTTATATAAATAATTTAGTAATACTCTCTAGACCAATCGGATTATATAATTAATATTTGAATTACATAAATGTAAACATTCTTGTGAAATGTTTTTATGATATTTAATAAAGATAAAGTCGCTTTAATGTAGCAATATTTCCCTCCCTTTGCTTTCAGGTGTGCCGATTGGGCAAGCATGTGGTGGCCGATGGCCCAGTGGTTCGCCAGTTCCACGCCTCCTGCTACACCGCCTCCAAGGTGGCCCTGTCCAAGTTCGACTCGGACGTCTTCCTGCCGTACGAGAAGCTGAACAAGCGGCTGGAGGTGGTGCGCGGTCGCCTCAATCGCCCGCTAACGCTCTCCGAGAAGGTGCTGTACTCGCATCTGGACGATCCGGCCAACCAGGACATTGTGCGTGGCACATCCTATCTGCGCCTGCGTCCCGATCGCGTGGCCATGCAGGATGCCACCGCCCAGATGGCGCTGCTGCAGTTCATCTCCTCCGGCCTGAAGAAGGTGGCTGTGCCCTCGACGGTGCATTGCGACCACTTGATCGAGGCCCAGGTGGGTGGAGCCAAGGATTTGGCCCGCGCCAAGGACCTGAACAAGGAGGTCTATGACTTTTTGGCCAGCACCTGCGCCAAGTACGGTCTGGGCTTCTGGAAGCCCGGCAGCGGCATCATTCATCAGATCATTCTGGAGAACTACGCCTTCCCCGGCCTGCTGATGATCGGCACCGATTCCCACACGCCCAACGGCGGTGGACTGGGTGGCCTGTGCATCGGTGTGGGTGGCGCCGACGCCGTCGACGTCATGGCCAGCATCCCCTGGGAGCTGAAGTGCCCCAAGGTGATCGGTGTCAACCTCACCGGCAAGATCACCGGCTGGACCTCGCCCAAGGACGTCATCCTGAAGGTGGCCGATATCCTCACCGTCAAGGGAGGCACTGGCGCCATCATTGAGTACCACGGCAAGGGCGTCGACTCCATCTCGTGCACGGGCATGGCCACCATCTGCAACATGGGTGCCGAGATCGGTGCCACCACCTCGCTGTTCCCCTTCAACCAGCGCATGGCCGACTATCTCAAGTCCACCGGACGCGCCGGCATCGCCTCCGAGGCCCAGAAGTACCAGAGCAAGATCCTGTCCGCCGACAAGAACTGCGAGTACGACGAACTGATCGAGATCAACCTGGACACCTTGGAGCCCCATGTCAACGGACCCTTCACCCCCGATCTGGCCCATCCCATCAGCAAGCTCGGCGACAACTCGAAGAAGAACGGTTATCCTTTGGACATTCGCGTGGGTCTGATTGGCTCCTGCACGAACTCCTCGTACGAGGACATGGGTCGCTGCGCCAGCATCGCCAAGGATGCCATGAGCCACGGCCTCAAGTCGAAGATCCCCTTCAACGTGACCCCCGGATCGGAACAGATCCGTGCCACCATCGAGCGCGACGGCATCTCGGAGGTGTTCGACAAGTTCGGCGGCACCGTGCTGGCCAACGCCTGCGGCCCCTGCATCGGCCAGTGGGACCGTCAGGATGTGAAGAAGGGCGACAAGAACACCATTGTCACCTCGTACAACCGCAACTTCACCGGCAGGAACGACGCCAACCCGGCCACCCATTGCTTCGTGACCAGCCCCGAGCTCGTGACCGCCCTGTCCATCGCCGGTCGCCTGGACTTCAATCCGTTGACCGACGAGCTCACCGGCTCCGATGGCAAGAAGTTCAAGCTGAAGGCTCCCTTCGGCGATGAGCTGCCCGCCAAGGGCTTCGATCCCGGCCAGGACACCTATGCCGCCCCCCCTCCGGTGAGTTAAACTGAAGTATTTCCCTGTGCTTAACTGCTGTAGCAGGCCAATTAATATAAGTATGATCTGGTCATGAGTTACGCTTAGGGCTGGCAAAAAATCGATGTTTTGCACTATCGATTTTCTCGATATTTTACTAGGAAAATCTCGATACTATCGATGTTTCCTAAGCCATACAATTTCTGCTTATAAAAATTATACTATCGGCAGTTGAGTGATGCCATTTTCTCACTTAAAACGATTCCGGCTTAAAGCATTAATTTCCATTCATGATCTAGCCAAATATATCGCTTCCAATATTCGAGAGTATCGTCATGATCATTTCAAAGGCTTAAAAAGGAGTCTAATCGGTCTAATCAAAACATCGATAGTGCGATAAACAATCGATTGTTTTCAAAAAAGTTCAAAAAATCGATGCTATCGATAGTGCACCGTTACGCTCTAGCACTAGTTACGCTCTCTTTCGAGAGATGTTACTATCTCAAGAGAGCGCCTGTCTTGCCTAAAACGGGGAATAAGATTAGAAAAAGAACAAAAATTAGTTATAAACTAAATCTAAACTATATCTAAACTAAGTTAAACTACACTAAACTAAACTAAAGACACAATAAAAGAAAAGACATATAATAAAAACATCCTGCTTAACTTGATCCTCCTTCGACAGACTGGCGACAACGTCAAGGTGGCTGTGGATCCCAAGTCCACCCGCCTGCAGCTGCTGGAGCCCTTCGACAAGTGGAACGGCCAGGATCTGAACGATCTGACCGTGCTGATCAAGGTCAAGGGCAAGTGCACCACCGATCACATCTCGGCCGCCGGTCCCTGGCTGAAGTATCGCGGCCACTTGGACAACATCTCCAACAACATGTTCATTGGCGCCACCAACTACGAGAACAACGAGATGAACAACATCAAGAACCAGCGCGATGGCTCCTGGGGCGGCGTTCCCGATGTGGCCCGCGACTACAAGGCGAACGGCATCAAGTGGGTGGCCGTCGGCGACGACAACTACGGCGAGGGCTCGTCCCGCGAGCATGCCGCCCTTGAGCCCCGCCATCTCGGTGGCCGCGCCATCATTGTCAAGTCCTTTGCCCGTATCCACGAGACCAACCTGAAGAAGCAGGGCATGCTGCCCCTGACCTTTGCCAATCCCGCTGACTACGACAAGGTAAGATTGCTGAAAGAACTTTTAAAGAGACAAAACTTACCCTCGAATTTTATCCGAAAATAGATCCAACCGACTAGCAAGATCTCCCTGCTTAACCTGAAGTCTCTGGCGCCCGGCAAGCCCGTGGAGTGCGAGGTGAAGAACGGCGACAAGGTCGAGAAGATCAAGCTCAACCACACCCTGAACGACCTGCAGATTGGCTGGTTCAAGGCTGGCAGCGCCCTCAACCGCATGAAGGAGCTGGCTGCAGCTCAGTAAATGTGGTCCGTGGACCTACTTAAGACCCCTCCCTGTCCACGACCCAGACTCAAAGCAAGCAATCGAGTTTATGGTATTGTTATTCAATTTTTTGCAAATTGTTTAAATATTTTATTTTATTTTGAGTAAAGCGAAAAGTGTGCTGTTCTCTTGAAACGTGAATTATTATGTAACCGAGAGCGATCCAATAGCGAGAATTTTATATATATCTAATTATACACACACAATATTATTTTTACTTCTTGCTACATATTTGTTATTTGCGAATTTTGTCCAGAAAGCTCGGCAGATTGCCTCGACGATGATTATGAAGACGATGATTAAGTGCGAATAAAACTCAAAGTGTAATACGTATTTAAACGATTCTTTTATTTACAAAAAACAAAAAATTAACAGAAAAAACGAAAAAATAATAACCATAAAGCGGACAATAAGAGCCAAATCTCTCAATACACCCCCATGTCCCCCTTTATTTTCCCTTGATTAACTTAATTGTATCAATTATAAGATGTAAGCCACACACAGCGAGTTGATATTATAATTATTATATTATGTAGTGGAAAATAAAGCATAATATCAATTAGTCGGGGATTTGTTTCAGTGCCTGGAAGGGCAAAAACGTAGTCTTTGGTAGTTTTTTTGGGAGAAATAAATCTACACATCATCGATGATAAAAACCCCACGCTATGAATTAAAAAACAGGCTCATGACTTTAGGCAAAAACCAATAAAACCACTAAGATGCCGAACGGGCATACATTTGTTTTGCAGTATGCTAGCTATTTTTTAGCTGGCGACGAATAGGCTGCTCTCTCCGCTCACACAAAGTTGAGAGCGTAAATATCTAAAAATAGAATGCACTTTCTTTTTCTTTTGCTGCCCAACCATGCTTTAGACATGCGAATAAGTACAATATAATGTTACTTATTGAAAGGATACCGAGTAATTAATATTTTAAGTTTACTTACAATATCAAAGAAAAGGTAACTCCACTCTATAGTTACCTTACCTCACCCAAAAACGAATAATTTCGTATATAAACGCAGCAATCTGCACTATTAGTTGACATTACTTCAATTATTTACTTATTATCATAAATTATTCTCAAATTTAAGTAAACCAAAATTAGTAGTCGCCACAATGAGTCGCAGAAAGCCGAGCAATACGTCCTTAACCTCGAACAAAGACTCTCAGAGTGAGACTTCGTCGAGTGAGAGCGGAGTCTTCTTCACGCCAGGACGGAAATTTATGAAAAATTCGAAAGTCAAATTGAAGTTGATTGCCCTTTATGCCGACCACGAGTGCTTGTGGAATCAGTGTCACAAGGACTTCTTCAATTTCGAGCACAAGGAACGGGTGTGGGAGGCAATTGCTGATGAAATGACACTCGATTCACCGCCGGATTTCTGGAAGCATGAGATGCACAGGTTGCGCTACAATGTCGAGCTGGAACGTCTTCAAGAGCAGCAGGCGAAGTCTTTGGGTCAAAAGTTTAAGGCCAAACTTTTCTATGCGGCCAATCTGAATTTCCTGAATAGGATGTTTGTCCGAGATAAAGTTGGGGCACGCAGGGAGATTGTAAGTTAATGGTTCGGAGATTTTCGGAACTCTTTTATTGAAGTTCGATGCCCATTGCTGTTCTAAGCCCTTAAGCCCTTAGTTACCCCTTTTAATTAGCATAAGCAGCATAAGCCCCGCTTAGTATGACTCTTTAAACCAGCGGTCGGCACGGCCCTATCTTAATGCACAAAAGAGAACAGAAGAATCAGTGCAGACAACTTGTAATTGTGTGGCTAGATTTAGCCTTTTTTAGCGTTAAATAGCTAGTTTTTAGGTCATAGCTAATTTTGTTGCCATATTACAATTTATCTTAGCTTTTTATACCCTTGCAGAGGGTATTATAATTTTGACCAGATGTTTGCAACGCAGTGAAGGAGGCATCTCCGACCCCATAAAGTATATATATTCTTGATCAGCATCACCAGTCGAGTCGATCTAGCCATGTCCGTCTGTCTGTCTGTCCGTCTGTCTGTCTGTCCGTCTGTCTGTCTGTCCGTCTGTCGCTTTCTACGCGAACTAGTCTCTCAGTTTTTGAGCTATCGGGCTGAGCATAGTCTTATTTCCTTAGCACGCAGTATATATGTCGGAACGACCGAAATCGGATTACTATATCCTATAGCTGCCATAGGAATGATGGCGAAATTAATGTAAAAAAAATTTAACTTCTCTGTTTTTCAACGTATTTCTATAAATTTTGAGGTATATCAGTTTTTTATGCTTCTAGAATTACGGTTATAATTTCATTAAGATCGGACCACTATATCATATAGCTGCCATAGAAGCGATCGGTTGATGTATATGAAAATGTAAAATTCTACATGTAAAATGTAAAATTCTATATTTTTTCAACATTACTAAAATGGTTCGATTTTCAATGATCCAATTGCAGACTGCAAGGG
>VNJZ01010653.1:0-10352 GCA_008042795.1 Drosophila asahinai
TGAAATTTCCACTTTTTTCAAGTTTATCGAGCTATAGCACACAAAGTACTTATCCAATATACATAAAGTGTTTTAAAATCGAAAGGTTAGTTCATTACCTGTAAAATAAAACATTCGACAGGTAAATTGGTTGGCTACAACTCGAGCTATGAAATGATAAACGTAAACTGAGCAAATTTTTTTTGTGTAAAACTTTAAAAAATCTTTAAAAATAAACGTATCCATAGAAAAAAAAATTAAAGCCATTTTCGTGATCTGGGGGTTCAACTCTACCAGAATTTCGCATCAACAGGCTTGGAGCATTTTTTTTTTTTCATTTTGTAAACTGGTGTTATCTAAATTAATTTAAATATATATCAAAAATGAACACCTTCTAAATCGCCTTTATATTATCCTTCATTTGGGCCAATATTTTATTTTTTTTTTTGCATATTTTGCATATATTTTGCATATTTTGTATATACTTTGCATATTTTGCATATTTTTTATATACTTTGCATATTTTATAACATAAAGTCATGAATATTTTCCATATTTTTTCTGTAATAGTGCAATAAATTTCATTTGTTCAAAAAGGCAGCTGGCTAGATGTGGTAGTTAGGCAAATTGACACATCGATATGTAGAAAAATACTGAATTAATCGATACTATCGAACCAAACCACGAAAAGCGGCTTTTTTCTCTTTTTTGTCACCACTAGATTCCTATACCTTATACACAGAAAAAGTCACTTTTTGGCCAAAAAGAGGAATCGGAAAAAGCAACTGTAGTGGAAACGGGGCCTTAGAAACGCAGTTCGCGTGTCAGAGTACGGAGCTTGAATCAGATGAATTTGATCTTTTTGTTATTTTAAATTATCAACATTTAATATGTTAAAATATTTTAAAAACATTGAATACATTTTGTATAACTGCAAAAATTTAAACTGTTTTTAAAGTCAAAAAATTATCCGGTAGTCTGAAATAATAAAGCAGATATTATATATCATAAATCAAATCAATTGGAGCTTTTTTAATCCTTTTACGAATATTATTATATTATTATTTTTTTTTTTTAAATGAACACACTTCTGTATTTCTGAAGCGTATAAAAAAAGCCTGCTGCTTACTTTAATGCCGCAAAACATATTACAAAATATTTCGTTAAAGTGATGAATACATTTATGGCTAAAATAAGCTATATGAACTTTTAAATAAGCTTTATTAAAGCCTATAAGCTATTTGAAAATTTTATAAGCTTTTTCATTTTCAAATATGCTAGATCTAGCCTGAAATAAGCTTAAATGGCAACACTGATCCAAAGCATTGTTGGTGAAATTAAAAAGCACATATACATGAAAACAAATGTTGAGCAACACCCAAAAAAGAAGAAGATGAAGAAGCATGCACAGAAACTTTTTTTTTCAATTTGGGCGTTCCCTATACGTCTAACTGACTAATTATTTATTTTATATGGAACGACCCAAATAAATTCGGCTGCTGACTTTGTAAAGAACTGATTTTAAAAGCTCTCTGTTTTTGTAAACAGTCGAGGAAAATGCCTGCATGAAAAACATGGAACAAATTACCATTTTGCATTAGGTAGTTCGATGGCAGCGAAATTCCGCTGGCGGAGAAGCCAACGGAAGACCCTGAAGCGGTCTACTCGGGAAACAAAAATATTGCCGAATTTTTCCAAATTCTCCTCTATATACCAAGTCGCATCTTTTTTTTTGCTGACCATTAATGGATCGGTTATAACACCGTTTCGAGTCAACGCAACTGACCTAAATATATTTTCAGTCAGTTAGACGATATTTTCAGACGCCTCCGGGCTGCTAACTGGCTGAATTTATCGAAAATATCATTTTGTATGGGAAACTGTTTTTCATTCGATTTTTTCATTCGATAAATTCAGTAGGTTAGTCAGTTAGACGTATAAGGAGCACCCCAAATAACATCCATGTTTATCGTCAGCTTTTACTACAATTTTTTATCTTTTATTTTTATTTCATACATGATTATAGTACTTTAAACCGAAAATCACGACAATAGCTTAGTTACACCTTTTTTTACGATTTTCGGGGGCGGCACTGGGCGTGCCCAAATTCCGAAACAAACTTTTAACTGATTAGAATGCAGTCACCAAATTTGGTGGCTTTAGCTCTTATAGTCTCTGAGATCTATTTACCAAAACGGACAGACGGACATGGCTAAATCGACTCCGCTAGTGATGATGTTCAAGAATATATATACTTTATGTGGTCGGAGATGCCTCCTTCTGCCTGTTACATACATACATACTCGGTTGGCATTAACTTATAATACCCTTGTACCCTAAGGGTACCGGGTATATTATCGTTTCCGATGCCTGCAATGTATTTTGTGCAGGTTGTACAGGTGTATCTATAAGTTCACTTCCGGGTAACTTTTGGTTGTGTTAGTTTGTTTTTGTTTATAAACATATTAAATTTAAAAGTTTAATTGTAGAAAATATATTCCCATATGTTTGTCCCGTTCCCCAAAACTGTATCTAACTGATTAATTATACTCATTCCGTGAGGATCTTAACTGCTTTTTCTATTTACAATGGCTGGTTAATGGGAATTTTAAAATAATTATTTCTAGGTGTTTGTAGGGGGGCGATCCTGCCGCTAAAAAATATCCTGAATGTGCACCACAAAGAAATAACACGGCGCGAAGCGAAGAAATAACCCGTCGAGGTTAGAAAGAAAAAGATCGGGGGCGTCGAGGTAAATTTCAGTGCGTGTGCGCATCAGCTTTATTTCGCTGCATACATGAAACTAAACTAAGCTTAAGCATAAGACCGCGCTCCCGCCCGCTTTACTCCGCTATAGGGAGCTCGGCAGCGGCCGACCGTGAAGCTCGGATCCAAACCCGAGGCCCGCGCTCCGGAGCATGGAAGATGCGCGAGAGCGAGCGCGGGAGCTCAAGAGGGGCGAGCGCGAAAAGCTCGGAAAGCTCAGTGAGCAGCAGCGGTACAGTGGCCCGCTGACATAAACATTCCGCCCCCCCTTGCAATCACTCGGGTTGCAACATAGTCGTCCTTCTTACGGCTCGTGGCAGGGTCCGGACACGACCCATCCAAACACGGTGTTCTGGGCCACTGGTAGGCCATCCTGGATTTTTAAGAAGCCCGACTGCATCACGCTCGGATACATTTCCGCGCCCAAGACTATGAAGATGGTCGCGGGGAGGTAGAAGCGCTCGTCAGCGAGCGTAATATCCCAGAAGTGGGTCCGCACCGCGTCGCTTAGCTCCCGGATTGGCGTGCGGATGCGCACGTGAGGCTCTATATTGAAGACGACGTCGAGACATACAGCACTGTCCGTCTTAGAGCCCACGGTGCCCGAACAAATCTGTTCGCCTCCAACGTTGGTTGTCGGCAAGCGGAAACTCGCCGCTAGCGATGCATCGATGCAGCTCATAGGCGTACAAGGATCGATGAGCGCTACCGTGTCAAAGACTCGATTCCCGGTATTTAACCGCACCAAGCAGTCGGAAGGAGGTTGACACTGTTGCCGCTGCAGGAGGGACGATAGGGACGGAGACGGAACGGCGGAAAATTTCTGAGTAGCGGCTGAAGAGTGCCGCGGGGTGGCGGACGAGGGCAGAGGAGCGGCGAAAGAGTGCTGGGGAGTGGCGGACGAGGGCCGAGGAGCTGCAGAAGAGCTCCGTGGAGCGGTAGCAGTGCTCCGCGACTGACGTGCCGACGGACGGGACTAGCGGGAAGGCATCGCCGTGTCGTAGAGGTGCAAGGGCGTGTGGTGATCCTGGCCGTACCTTTTGCAGTGAACACCTCGCCGACACGTTCCGTCGGAGTGCTCGTGGGCCAAACATCTGGGGTAGTACCAATAGCAAGGACAGCCCGGAACCTCTTCTCGGCGCTCATACGGAGGAACCGACGACATTTCCGAAGCGCGTGGATCCCGCTGCAGACTCGGCAACGGTACGATTGCGTACCTCGAGAACGTCTGCTTTCCAAGGCGCTGGCGCTGCGTGGACGTGGAGACATCGTGGGTGATCTGATTGGCGGAATAAGACAGATGAAAACCGTTGGATCAGTACCGGTAAGAACTACAAACTGGATCTACGGGTTGGAACTATGAATTGGATCTACGAATAGGAACGATAAATACGAACACTGGAGTGGAGGGGGAACTGGTTATTGCGGGCAGGCAGACGCTTCCTTCGGAAGAAGGACGACCTTCGCTATGGGACGCTTGATGAGTCCCCGCGCAGTGCGGATATCGACCACACGGACATGGCCATCGGATCCGGAAAACACCGCGTCAATCCTGCCTAGTCGCCACTCATTGGACGGTCTTCCTTGACAACCACCATGTCCCCGGAACGAAGATTTCTTTTAGGGGCTCGCCACGTATTTCGCCTATGGAGTACTCCTCCTTCCATCGCAGACGAAATTGCTGATGAAGAGCCTTTAGGTGTTGCCGGCGGTTTATATTGGATGTGATGTCCCCCTTCATGTCGGGTTCAACCATGGCGAGGAGGGACCCTCCAACAAGAAAGTGCCCGGTCGTAAGTGCCAACATGTTAGCGGGGTCTTGGGACATTGGCGCGAGCGGACGCGAATTTAGGCACGCTTCGATCATAGCCAGAAGCGTGGACAGCTCTTCAAACGTATATTTTCGCGTGGCCGTCGACTTATAAAAGAGGGTCTTAAAGCTCTTAACGCCTGCTTCCCACAAGCCTCCCATGTGGGGGGTCCCGGAGGAATGAATTCCCAGAGCAGCTGCTGGTGACTATAGGCACCCGTCACAGCCTCTTTGACAGCTTGAAGAAAATCTCGGGAGAGTGGGGCAGCCGCACCCACAAGGGTCTTCCCGTTGTCCGACTGAACCTGACGGGGGCATCCTCTTCGGGACACGAATCGAGCAAAAGCGCTAGATGGATGGCCTTAGTGGAGAAGCACACGAACACCAACACATACCCCTTGGTAATGAGACAGGCTCGTCCCGTGTAGTTTTTGATGTCGAAGGGACCGGCATACTCCACACCGGTATAAGTGAAAGGACGGGAAAAGGACGTCCGTTCTTTGTGTAAGTCTCCCATGAGCTGCGTTTGCAACTTTTCTTTTTGTGGATGACGCATACCTTGCACGAATATATGACGGACTTGACCGAATTGTTCACCCTCGGGATCCAGAACTTTGAACGGATCAGACGAATCATCAGCTGATTATCGCCGTGCAGCGTTATGCGTAAAATTGACGAGGAGTCGAGACAGATGGCAGTCGTATGGAAGGATGACAGGATGCCGTTCGTCTTATTGGAGAAGTTCGTAGGCCGTGACCCGGACGCATGCTCTCATAAGCCCTTGAGAATCAAGGAACGGGTTCAGGTTTTGAACAAGACTGGATGCCGGCACAGGCCGCTTTTGGCTTAAGCAGCCAATCTCAAGGACGAAGTGAGTGCGTTGCGTGACAGAAATCAGGAGGCGATCGGCCGTCGCAATTTCAGGAGCTGTCAAGTGACTCTCAACCGCAGACATGAGCTATCGCGAGCGCTGGATGAAGCGATGAACGAAAACGAGGACTCGCAACGCTTTGTCTAGCGTGGAAAAAAGCTCAAGAATGTCTTCAGGGGGAACCTTTCACATTCACTTGGAATGTGGGCCAAAATCGCCTTCCTATTGGATGTCCATTTCCTAAGTGGAAAACCTGCCGAGCTTGGATTCTGCCCCTGCGAGAACGTCCACGACGTACATGTACTGTCGGATAATACGACTCGCATGCGGATACCTCAACTGTTCGTCGTCGGCAAACTATTGCAAGACAGTGATAGCTAGGAACGGGGAACAATTGACTCCGAAGGTGACTGTCTTCAATTCGTAGTCGCGGATTTTCCCATCAGAATTGCGAAACAGGATAGGCTGGAAAGGAGTATACTTGGAGTCTACCCAAATTTGCCGATACATCTTCTCGATGTTGGCGTTGAAAACGAACCAGTAAGCCACTTGACAGGAGCCCTAAGACTTGCAGGAACCACTGCAGCCCACTGGAATCTTTTAGCCTGGAGACGCGGATTCTACCAACTCGGAGGCAGACTCATTAACCCTTCTCTGCTTATGCAAGTCTCGTATGATCACGGACTTACATCACCTTGCTTTGCCAAAGGAGAAGTAAGTGGAGGAGGTCCCGCCTGGCGGAGAAGGCAACTTCGCGTATCCGTCCCGCCACCGACCAGGCTCCTGTGCAGGCTCCACTGCCGGTTTCGTTAGAATATGACGATGAGGCAAATTGAGAGAAGTGAAGGATCCCTGCGCACCGCCGCCGATGCCACCGACGCCTTCTGTCCACAGGGATCGGCTATCTGAAGCTGTCCGCTTTCAAGATGAAGAAGGCTATTGCCAAGCCCAAGTAGAGTCTTACAAGAAGTTGGAGCTAAAGGGGGCGTCTAGAAAGAGACAAGTACGAGGGCCAACGCATTGACGCTCGTAACGTAGGAGGAGGCGGTGGCCGCCAGGCAGCATCTACAGAGTAGATGCCAGCTATGATAGTCCTGAAGAGTAATAGCCAGTTCATTCAACAGATCGCTAAACGAAATGTGTACAAATTAGTTTCGTTGTTGATCCGGTGGGTGATGAATAGCCGTCGGTATCAGGAGGTTCCTCTTCTTCCTCTTAGGTGGACAACAGGTCCGCTGTTAATTGTTGGCCGGCTGGCCGAAGGTGTCCCAATGCTGAATTAGGATGATTATGTTGGAGGGGTGACTGCCCCTCTTACCTGCTGATCTATGGACTCAGACAGTGAATAAATGATACGCAGTTAACGACTGTTGGTCGGAGTTAGGTTTACGAGCAATGGCTCTTTATTATTCGAATGTCGAATCAGAACTGAACTTAAAGCTAACATAATTGAGCTTCATAGCGGCCACTCCAATGGGAAGTGCTTGCCGGCTATGCACGAGCATCCGGCCAGACGCTGTGTCAGCAGTTTGGCCGGCGCGATGTTTACGTAAACTGTGGTCAACAACTTTGGTTTTGCTGGCCACAGTTAACTACTCCCCCTTCTAAGTTAATTCCGCCCTCGGTCGATCCTAAATCTGCAATCACTTCTTTTATTTGGATGGCAGATCTTTTTGCCCTACTAAGTCGCTGATAAGTGAGACCAATGCAGATGAGCACACAGCATATTGTTCCCCCAATAATTGCTGCGAGATGTATTTGATTGTCATCGATCTCGTCTCGGAGCTCCTTGATAAACTCCAAGTTCCGTTCACTCAAGCGGTGAAGGTACGGGAGGCTGAGAACATCTTGGTTAGCAGTGATGTTCAATAGGGGGGAGCTGGCTGCCCCTGGAGTTCTCTTCTGGGCGTTAGCGTGGTTGATGAAGAGGGTTTCATTTATCATGGCCTGTTTATCGAAGGTGATGAGGTGAGTGCAATGTATCCAGACTTCTGTCCCATTGTCCACTCGAACCTTGGCTGACCTGTCGTTGATGATCACGATCCCTTCGTCCACATGTGTGATTGGGTGCAGGTCGCTCTGTTGTGTTCGGCAATGCGCCATCCCACCTGCATGCAGTTCTTTGACGCATGAACTCTCTGATGCCAAACAGCAGAATGTGGCTCCCGGTGACACGGAGCAGTTTTTAATGGCGTTAATTTCTCCGCCGCATTCCGCTATAGTGTTGTCTGTTATCTGCAGCATTGTCTCACTATGGGCGACTGGAAAAATAGTTATCTTTTAGCATGCTTATTTTATTTTAGGAAATTTGATGATAAAGTGTAAGACGTTAACGGACTGCAGAACCTTCACGGACGAAACGGACAAAAGATCCCCTATGGGAGTGTTGGTGGATTCCTCAAGCCAAACTGATTTTAAGTCTTCGTGGTCTAAAATATTCGGACTAACAATATTAATTTTGGCCAGGGGTATTGCAAGCATTAAATTCTGTAATTCCATCATCAACATTCTGTTTCTAACAAGTAGTGTCTCATATAAATGTCCAGTGTCTACTTGCGAATTTTTGGCAGATCTCAGAATTTGATTAACAGTCGATGTTAGCTGATTAATTTGATTTTGAATTTTAGTGTTTATTTGAATTTGCCTATTGCTTGACTCAACTAACTTCATTTCGGTGAATCTGATTTTTTCTAAATCACCGGCGTCTGGTGTCCCTGCTACGACCTTTAGCGCTGCCCCTAAGAAGTCTAGACTCCTAGCAACTCGATGATGAAAGCCCAACGACTCCAACAAGTCCTGGAGGTGGGCGGTACCTACGCTTAGAAGCTTCTTCATATGGGATAGTGGAAACATGTTTATCATGTTGTCTATTTCTTCCACCACGCGCGCATACTCCGAGAGGTTCGCTGTATGAGTGACGAACGCGAACTCTTCCCACACTAGCATTTGGCCGTCAACGATGGGGATATATTTGGCCTGGGAATAATCAGTTATGTGAGCCGACGCCAAGGATAGGAAAAGATAAGGTATGAATCCGAACCTGTGGAATTGAACTTTTGCTATTTTTTGTTCACCGAGAGGTATCCCACTACCAATGAAATAAACTTAAACTAAAAGGTATGCCGGTGGCAATGAAACTTAAAGCTAGTACGAATTTGTGCCAAGTAGCTTAACTTGGTGGTCCCCAGGTCCGCTTCTAAATCTTTTTCCTCACACAAGGGTGTGAGTTTATTTCCTAGCCTTTTGTTGGACTTTACGAAAACTTTTTCTCCAACTTCGAAGACCCTATTCTGCCGAGTCGCGTTCTCCCTGTTTCTTAGCGCGACCTGGGCGCTTTTTATCTTTTCCCGGACTTCTGTTTGTAAGTAGTCCGAGTTCGCCTGTACAACATCAGCTGGTCTTTTGTCAATGACCGTGTGACTTGTTGTGCCTGGTAGTGGCTAATAGAATTATTTCCACGGTGTCGGTTATTCCGGTGTCGATTTTTAAACATCGACTGAGTTCCGATAGGGTACTATTGAACCGCTCTACCTGCCCGTTTGAAACACTATTTAGAGGCGGTGCATTTGCAATGCTAACGCCAAAATGGTTATTGAGCAAGGTTGAGATTGTCTGCGACTTCAACAATGGTTCGTTGTCGCAATAGATTACCCTAGCTTTCGGAAAATAATTCATTAGCTGAAGTAAAGCTGGTTTAACCTTTTCGACCCCAACTTTTTCCCTGTAGAATTAAAATTTTTTTTTTTAATGTATTCGTTTTTTATTGGCCTGGGAAGTATTCGAGCAAAAGTTATAGGGCGCCACGCCCACTAGTTTTTGCCCTACCGGAAGTTGCTTGTGAGCAACGTTGGGCAGTGGTGGTAAACTAAAAGAAAAATCTTTAGGTGACAGTTAATTTCATTTATTTTAAAAATTTATGTATGGTTACTTATAAAACAGTTTTTATTGTTGTTGCAGCAAAGGTGGACTTTACATTTATTGCATTTCGACATTGGAGTACCTGTCTTGCACAACCTGCAACGCCCTTTTTCAGCAAATACCACCCAATGTTCCAATTTATCGTAACGCAGAGAAGTTGTAGGATCGGGCTGAAACCTATATTTTTTGGATTGATTCGAAGACATACTGCTTGATGGAGACCCCAAGGATATGACTGAGCTTTCTCTTTGTGCATTTGGTGGCCGACCTCTCTTTTTTTCGAACACAGTAGAGTCAGTACATTGTAGCAGCTCATGAGCAACTTCCATTTGAAATTTTATAAGCGACATACACTTTTGGTTCGGGTTTATCATTTGAAAATGCTTTCTGTACAGTAGCCATGCATTTGTCATTGATGTTCCCAAGCACCAATAAAAAATTCTCATGTACCACTTTCTGGAACGGTGGTTGACTTTGTACAACTCCATGAGCATGTCCGCTAAATCGACTCCTCCCATACCCTTATTATACGAAGCTACAATAGCAGGCCTTGCTACATCAATGTAAGCTTTATCTTTTGGACTCCATCGTTTGCATATCCCAACTGGTTGATGGTCTTCACACGAAGATAGAAGTTGAACTGACTTATTGTCAAACCATTTTACACATGCAAGAGTTTCGTTAACCTCATATTTTGTATCAAAAGATCCTCTTACACGTTTTTTCAATTCTGCATCTGAAAGAAGTTGGCAATTGCTTATACGATTTTTGCGGATAGTTCCAGTTACGTATAACTGACTGAACTAACTGAAGTAAACCAATTGTCAAAATAAAGCTTGAAAGGTTTGCCTTCCGGAAGCCCTTTTGCTAAATATAATACTACATCCGATGATATTCCCAATCCAAAACAAGGGCAGGTGCCTTCACCAACAAACAGAGTAAAGTTGTAAACTAATCCAGATGTTCCAGCACGAGTAAACATTTTCAGACCCCATTTGTGAGGCTTAG